>CAUYUJ010018026.1:795000-854909 GCA_963575745.1 Prorocentrum cordatum
CACAGGAAAACAGCATGGATTGTTTCATTAGGATGCCACATGACATTCATCAGAAAACCAGGTGGTTACCAGGCGCGTACCGTATGATGCGCATGACAATGCAACATACGTTGTATATGATGATCGTTGGTAGAAAAGGACGGCGAAGTGTACGACGAAGTCTGGCTTCCATGGGGAACGATCGCATTCACATGCGCACGCCATGCGATTCGCGTAAGAGGAACATATGGATCTCTTACGAAACCCAATGATCCGCATCGGAAGCCGTATGTTTCTGATATGACAACCCCATGGTCCCCCCGCACTCCCTCTGACTCATCGCACGGTGTGGCCACCGCACTGTTCTGTTTGGGCACTCCCCGAGCAGCTCTTGGCCCCTCGACTGTCCCCGCGACCCTGACAGAGCCCTGCGCAGCTCGGGCGAGGGGTCCTTCACCTCCTCCGGACAGATCATCAGCCCCGCCTGCAGCGCCTGCCGGGCGGGCCGAGGGCCAGCCTCCCGCGACCGGCCGACGGGGAATGCGGAGGAAGACTGGGGCGGGGAGGCCGGGGGCGGGGGGGAGGCGGGGAGGGGACGGGGCTGGACGATGGAGGAAAGCGGGAGGGAACGGAAGACTCCTCCTGCCATGGCCGCAACCTGTCGCCCTCTTCCTCTTCTCCTCACCGCTTCTCCCTCCGCCTCACCCCCCAGCGGTTCAATGACGGAGCCCTGGGGTGTGGGGCCCTCAGAAAAAGGTGCATCAAACAATACAAACTCCACCTCAGGGCCCCATCCTTAGGCCCAATCCTTAGGCCTCATCCTAAGGGCCCCATCCTGGGGCCCCATCCTTAGAAATCCCTCCTTGGGGGCCCATCCTTGGGATCCCGTCCTTGGGCCCCATCCTTAGAGACCCATCCTTGCGGTCCCATCCTTAGGCCTCCCTCCCCAGGACCCCATCCTCAAGTCTGCCCTCTCTGAACTTCCGACTCAGAGCGCGGCCTGGGCCTCTGCCCGCCGGCGGCCCCAGAGGGCCCACGAGGGCCGCTGAGGGCCGCCGCCGAGCGCCGCCGAGAGCCCCAGTGGCCGCAGAGTGCCGCCGAGAGCCGCCGAGGACCGCCGAGGGCCGCCCAGGGCCGTCCAAGGCCTCCCAGGGCCTCAGTGAGCCCCCGTGGGCCTCCGAGGCTCGACGCCGAGCAGGGGCTCTCTCCCGCGGGCGGGCCCAGCGCGAGGCCTCCACGCGGGGGGCTCCTCCGCCAGAGCCCGAGGGGAGCGCGGCCGGCCGCCGCGGCCCCGCCTCGAGTGGCTGGACCGCGCCGCTCGGCGTGGACGCAGCCAACGGAAGGCTGAGCGACGCCGCCGCTGGCTGCCGCCGGCGGCGTGCACTGCCGCTGGGCGCCGGCGCAGTGCACCGACGCAGGCCGCGGCTGGCAGAGCGCGCCCCCCGCAGGCACAAGAGGGCGGCCGCCGGGCTTCGGGGGCTGGCCTCTGGAGCACGGCGCGGACGAGCGAGCGAACGAACCACCAGCGCGGACAAGAAGTGTGTGTGTGTGTGTAAGTGTGTGTTAGTGTGTGTGTGTGTGTGTGTGTGTGAGCGTGTGCGTGTGCGTGTGCGTGTGCGTGTGCGTGTGCGTGTGCGTGTGCGTGTGCGCGTGCGCGTGCGCGTGTGCGTGTGCGTGTGCGTGTGCGTGTGCGCGTGCGCGTGCGTGCGTGCGTGCGTGTGTGTGTGTTGTGTGTGTGTGTTGAGACATGCGCGCGGGGCAGACCAAAAGTCATCCAGGCCAAGGAGGAGATAGAGGAGGAGCCCCTGTCATCGGTGCCGTCGTGCAGTGGTGGTGCCGCGTCGCCGGGGGAGGGGGGGAGAAGGAGCACGTACCCTGGCCGATCCTGGCCAGGCCGGTGCGGCAGTAAGCCACGGGATCGGTGCACACGCCCCGGGGGCTTCGGCCAGGAAAGCAGGCGCACCGGTCCTGGGCCCGGCGTCGGCGCGTGCACGAACGGTGCTGGAGCCCCCCAGGGCGGGGGGGGGCGATGGGAGAAGGGGGAGGGGCGAGGGGGAGGGAGGCGGACTGGGGCGAGGAGGAGTGGGGCGAGGACGGGAGGGGTGCGGGGAGGGACTCGACGTGGTGGTCTTTCGGCCTTGACGCTTGAGAGGTCATGCGATCACGACCGCAACGCGATGAGGACAACAGACCTCTCGGATGGCGCAGACCCGGGGCTGACAGGCGGAGCGGGTCGAGGCGGACGAGAACGGAAAGAGTGGAGGGGGCGCGGTGGGAGGAAAGACAAATAAAGAAGGGGGTGAGATGCATATATATATATATATATATATATATATCGGAAGATAACGGGTAAAAGACGAGGGAGGGATGCATCAGGAAGAAACGAGGCAGGCCGAGAAGGAGGAGCACGGAAGAGAGCGGGAGGACTGCGCCGCCGCGCGCGAGGGGCTGATCCTCGTTAAGCTGCTTGAACTTGTCGCGCTCGCCGGGCGGGAGCCTGCAGCAGCGCGGGGTGGGCGCCAAGTAACGGGATCGAGGCGAGGAGGGCCAGGGCGCAGACAGGACAGCCTGGGGGAGCTGCAGGTGGCAACGACGCTGGATGGGACAGGACGGGGCTGCTGTCGGGGGGGCGACAGGGTAGGATAGCCAAGGGCAAGGTAGAGAATCAGCTCACGTAGCTGGTGCTCTTGGCGCCTCCTGGCGCCCATGAATATCGAAGAATGGGCCTGGCGGCGGGGCCGAAACCAGCCGCATGCAGCAGATTTCGTACCCCGCCTTTCCCTATCCGCCCCCTCCTTTTCGGCCCGATACTGACCATCCTCGCGCTTCTCCACCCCACTCCTCGTATGTTCCTGTTTTTCCCTCGCGCAAGTTCGCCGCCGTCTCAGGCATCTGAGCCTCGCGGGCTTCTAATGGCGGGCTGGGAGGGAGAAAACGGACCTGCGGTACACAAATCATTGCGCGTCACCAGAATGTGCGCCTTCGGTTAAAGATGTGCCTTCGGGAAACCCTGCCGCCACGCAGTTGTTTGCAGCGCGGATGGCTCAGCACCCTCGGCCTGCAGTCAATCGTTTCATCCTCCTCCTCCTCATCCTCCTTCTCGTGGAGACATGGGCGGATGACCGATCGCGCAGCACTGCACGGGAGGGCAGGAGAAAGGCAGCACAAGGTCGGGATGAATTAGGAATATCAGAGGGATGCTGAGTCAAGAGGGCGCGCCCCAGCAGTTCCAGAGCGCTGCAGGACGCTCTGGAGCGATCTGTGCTTATCCCAGGCCTTCCTTCAGGAGGCAGCCTGCTCGCCTCTCAACAAAAAAGCACTGCTCTCCTCATCCTAGCCGCAGACAGCACGTTTGCATTCGGCGCCCCGGCCCCTCCCGCAGCACCACACTGATCAGCTTCTCTAGTTAGCAGAGCGCCCAACGGTGGCGACGAGTGGGTATCCCGATGGCAGGCGAAAATCAAAAGCATATACACGCTGAAGGAGGCTGGGGCCAAGCGACCAGGTAGGATCCAGGAGTCTTCGTTGCCTTGAACAACAAACCCTCCCCCTCCTCCTCCTCCTCGTCCTCCTCATCCTCCTCATCATCATCAGAATAATCATCATCATCGACAGCATCACCATCATCATCAGCATCGTCATCATCTTTCCTGATCCTCCTCCCTTCTCCTCCTCCTCCTCCTCCTCCTCCTCATCATCATCATCATCATCATCATCATCAGCATCATCATCATCATCATCATCATCATCATCATCATCATCATCATCATCATCATCAGCATCATCATCATCATCATCATCATCATCATCATCATCATCATCATCATCGTCATCACCATCATCATCAACAGCATCGTCATCATCATCAGCAGCATCGTCATCATCATTCCTGATCCTCCTCCATCCTCCTCCTCCTCCTCCTCCTCCTCCTCCTCCTCCTCCTTCCTCGCTCCCTCCCTCCCTCCACCTCCCACTCCTCCCACTTCTCCTGCTGGGAGGATACAGGATATGGGTACCGCTACTCCACGGACCTCTCCGTAGGTGAGTTCTGAGCACGAATTCGAGGCGAACCCATCTGTGGCGACGAGAGAAGGGTAGCGGTATCGGTATCTGTTCCTCTTGTGACCGCCTGCCTCCCCCCCACACACACTTCTCCTTTCTCCTGCTCCTCCCTTCCTCAGTCTCTTCCCTCTCCCCACCAAAACCCCTCCCCCTCCCCCAAACCTTCCCCCCTCCCCCAAGCCTCCCCTCTCCTCCTCCCCCTCCCCCCCTCCTCCTCGCTCTCCTCTCCCCTCCCCCCCCCCAAGAACCCCCCCCCCCTATCCGCTCCCAGGGAGCCTGCGCAGGGCGGACGTGTGCCCGTCGTTGTTGAGCTTGTGCTGCTGCTTGGTGGCAGCCGCGGAGATCTCGCGCCAGCACTATTTCTCTGTCCGCTCTTGTTCGACGTCGCGGCGGTGGGAAGGCAAGCACCCAGATCTCCAACCATCCAGCGGGTTCCGAAAACCCTGAACCAAAAAACCTTGCCATCTCTTGGGAGGCCGATCCTTACCTCCGCGGGCTTCCGCCGGCCCTCCGCCAACTTCCGCCGGCGAGAGGCGCCCTCGCTTCGCTTCCGGCCGCCTGCCGCCGACGAAGAGGTGACGACTCCTTCGAGCCTCGAGGACGGGGCATCCAGGCGTTTCTCCTCGGCGTCGGCCTCGGGGGAGCCGTCGAGGGCGGAGCCGGGGCGGAAGGACTGGGGCCCCTGGAGGAGGGGTCGGGAGCTCTGGGGCCGCGCATTGAACAGATCAGACTCGAGAGTGGCTGGGCACCTGGGCCAACAGCTGGAGCGGAGGAGGAGGAGGAGGAGAAGAGGAGAAGGGGGAGGACGAGGAGGAGGAGGAGGAGGAGGAGGAGGAGGAAGAGGAGGAGGAGGAGGAGGAGGGCTAAGGGGCTAAGGGGCTAAGGGGCTAAGGGCAACGGGCGTGCGATGTGAGCGGCCTGGGCAGAATTATGGAGCCTTGTCGAATCCGGCAGGCAGGCCAACGCGGTCGAGGTGAAGACCCGCGTTGCCCCCGAGACAGGGGGAGGGAGAAGGGAATATTCAGGGCTGGACCGAAACAATGTTTTCCGTCTTCGTTTTGTATTAGTTCCTCGTTTTGCCCTCGGCCTGCCTTTGCTGCAAAAGGAGATCAGAACGAAAACGCCCCAGGCAACACCTTCTAGGCCGAACCCTGGCAAAGGGCGAGGTGGAAAGTAGGGCGCGCTGGCACGGAAGCCGCGGAGGGAGGTCGAGGCAAGTGGCGAGGAGGGAGGAGGCCAGGGCAACCATCCTCGCGCTTCCGCGCCGCCCCCCCGCTCGGAGCAGGATGATGGACTCGCGCCTCGCTCTGAGATCGCCCAGGCCGCGAAGCGAGACAAACTTCGCACCCTCGTGGTGGCACTAGAGGTTCGAGGTTCGAGGTTTCGAGGCTCGAGCCATGCGACTCCTCAGGGCCGCTGGCCTGTCAACGGGGCAGCCGACCTCTGCGGCCGAGCAGAGGGGGCTACGCTTGCCAGCTCCCGGGGCGGGCGACGAGCGAGGTGCCTCCCCGGGGCGCGCTCTGTGCAAAAGCTCTAGTCTTAAGTTGGGCGTGTCCCCCTACAGGGGGATTTTCGACGAAGAATGACAATACCCGAAAAACACTGCAAAATGGTTAACAAATGCAAAAAAATAGTCCCCAGAGCATCTTTTTTGTTATTTTTGGACACTCCTCCTGTGATTCGAGGGACGGGCCCGACTTACCTCTAGTCGCAGGCGAGCCCCGGGGAGGGACGAACTCTCGAGGCTCGAGGCTCCGAGGCCGTCGGGCGCTCTCGCTTCTTCCCAGAAGGTCTTCCTTGCCTCGGCGTGCTCTCCGGCGGCTGCGCCTCGCCCACGGCGCGGTCGCGGGGGGGGGTCCGGATGGAACCCCGAAGGGCCCCTGGAGGCCCGAGCGCGACCCCAGATGATGGGCTTGTTTTCCACCCCCACCACCATAAGTAGGAGGGGGAGGGGGTCCTCCTCCTCCTCCTCCTCCTTCTCCTCTTCCTCCTCCTCATCCTCCACCTCCTTCCCCCCTCCAACTTATGGTGGTGGTGGTGGAAAACAGGCCTCTCACCAGAGCCACCAGAGGGGGCAAGCATTCTCAGAAGGCGGCGGGGCTTCCCAGGAAGCCCTGCGCGCCTTCCGAGAAGCCCTCGGGGCCTTCTCCGAGGCCAACGGGCGGCTTCTCCAAGGCACGGGGGGCTTCCGAGAAGCCCTGCCGCCTTCCGAGAGAAGGACTGCCCCCTCTCATTCCTCCCCCGGGCCCCCCGCCTGGCGTACTGTGCTGAAGTTCTAGAACACATCGATTCGGTCGCCTTGGCGGTTGCCAAGCGCTCTCTGAAGCTGTATTGGCCCAGCGCCAATGCTGCCAGGCTCGACGAAATGAAAGATCGCAGTAGGGCAAAGCGGGTCCAGCTCCATGAGGCCATGGCCAATGCCACACACTACGGTCACAAAGATCCGAAGGGGCGTTTCAATTGGCGGATTGTCGCAACCAAGACCCAGGGCGATCCAGAAAAATCGCAACTCTGCCTTACGAACACCCTCTGGATTTCACCCAGGGGTTCACTGGCGCCCGGCCCAGGGAGCCACTGGGGGCCATGGGAAAGGTTCGGACGCCAATTTCCCGCTGCGAACCAAAACGAAACGAGATCTGGGGCGCCATGACTCTGAGAGCCCTTGGCGACGGGCAAGTGGCGCGGCCTGCCCTGGCAACCGTGGGGACCAAAGTGGTGCCGTGTCCATTGCGCCTGATCTTGAGAGACCGCAGCTTCGGTCCAGAAGAAGCAGGGGATGGGAGGATGGCCAGGGCGGCTGGGAGGACGAAAACGGCGATGAGGACAAGAGGATGCGAGGGATCGGAAAGACGAGAATTTCGAACCACAAATTCCAACGCCTGGATATTCCTGTGGTCTGACCTGAGTCCAAAACGAATGAACTCATTGGGCGTACGTGTTCGCATCCGCACGGGCACCCTGGTCATTGTGACAGTCATTATCAGAGGTTCCGTCGTCACCTCGCATCGGCACATGCATGGTTGATCAACATTACAGGCACAAATGTCAGCGACGCACCCTCGGGTAGGCGCAGCTGCGGCAGACTCATCACCATCGACACGCCATCCTTGGAAACTGCACGAAGCATCGGCGAAGGCACGGCTGGCTCATTGCCTTGCGCGCCGTCACAACAGAATTTCTGCTGCCAGCGAATAGAATCCGCGAGCCCCCTTGCGGGGCCAACTGGCTGCGGGGCTGAGTTTTCCTGCAATCTGCTCCAGTCTAGCTTCCAGACTCCAATGTTATAGTTCTGCGTGAGGCCTCCGATTGGTTAAGTGTTACTGGTCACGCGAGGAGGGATACAAAAGCATTCGTTTACCTTCCCCTTCCTCGGGGTTCTCAGAATCCCCTCTGGGTGGTAGGCACAACACCGTCCTTTTACCCCCCTCTCCCCGCCCCTCCCTCCCAGGGGTTCTCGGAAATCCTCAGGGGGGCCCAGGACGCGCTAAAAAATACAGCAGGTGCGCGCTCCCGAGGCCACGATCCCTTGTAAATTGCATCAAGGCCGCGCCCCCGAGACCACGCCGCCTCGTATATGAATTACAACGGATTCGCGCCCCCGAGTCCACAATCCCGGATAAATCAACTGGATTTGGGCCCTGAGGCCAGAATCTCTTCCAACTTACACCAGGTTCGCGCCCCCGAGTTCGCGATCCCTTGCAAACGACGCCGCTGTCGCACCTTCGGAATCAACATCTCTTACAAGTTACGCTGCAGTCACGCCCTCGAAGCCACGATCCCTTCTCCATAGCGCCTGGTTCGCTCCCCCGAGGCCGCGAAACCTGGATACACACACACACACACCCTCCGTTCCTTGATAATTCGGCGCTGGGCCCGAAGACGCGACTTCTCGAAAATAGCACAGCATGCTAGGAGTGCAAAGACCGTCTCAGCCGCGCGATGTATCCCAACATGGCCTTACGCAGCCTCCAGTCGTTTCACGAGGGCCCCAAGATGCACAGCATAACGGGACAGTTCTAAACAGGCAAACACGTATATCAACATGAACCGCTGACTCTCAAGTTGTTTTGCCGATTGCCAGCCGTGCTTCGGGACGACCCCAAGACATCCCGACGTAGCTCTGGCAGATCCCGTTCTGATGCAGAGGGGGGCTGGCGACAGAAGACGAAGCCCTTGCGGATAATGCCCAGGGACCCCATGACATCCTAGCGAAGTGACGGCTGGCCTGTTTCAATGTGGTGGCCCGTGGCTCGTGGCCAGCTCGTGGGGCGTGCGCGTCTGCATTCGATGTGGTCTCTCGGGCCGTCGCCGTCTTGCGGCTCCTGTTGAGAGTGTTCGCACCTTGCCGATTCGATGGCTCGTGGTATATGGCCGTCTCGTGGGGGAGTGGCCTGTGGCTGTCTCCTTGCCAGTGGCACCGTGTTGTGTTTTTTCCCCAAACAGCTTGCTGAACGGGGTGCTGTTGTGATAGAAGCTAACTCCGGCCGAGGGAAAGCTAAGCAGAGACATCCTCAAACAAATGTGGTGGTCCGGCCCGTTTCGCCTGAGACATCCTCACAACTCTCGTTTCTGAGTTGTCCGGGATTGAGCGTTTCGCCTGAGACATCCTCCTAAATCTGAGCTCTGAGAGGCCGCGCGAGAGGTGGTCCGGCCCGTTTCGCTTGAGACATCCTCCAAACTCTGAGCTCCCAGATGCCGCGCGAGAGGTGGTCCGGGCCGTTTCGCCTGAGACATCCTCGCAACTCTGAGCTCCAAGATGCCGCGCGCGAGGTGCTCCGGCCCGTTTCGCCTGAGACATCCTCGAAACTCTGATCTCCCCGATGCCGTGCGCGAGGTGGTCCGGCCCGTTTCGCTTGAGACATCCTCGAAACTCTGAGCTCTGAGATGCCGCGCGAGAGGTGGTCCAGCCCATTTCGCCTGAGACATCCTCGAAACTCTGAGCTCCAAGATGCCGCGCGAGAGGTGGTCCGGCCCGTTTCGCCTGAGACATCCTCGAAACTCTGATGCCCGTGCGCGAGGTGGTCCGGCCCGTTTCGCTTGAGACATCCTCGAAACTCTGAGCTCTGAGATGCCGCGCAAGAGGTGGTCCAGCCCATTTCGCCTGAGACATCCTCGAAACTCTGAGCTCTGAGACGCCGCGCTCGAGGTTGGCCTGCCCGTTTCGCCTGAGACTTCCTCGCAGCACCGAGACATCGTCGCAACTCTGGGGTCCGAGATGCCGCGCGCGAGGTGGTCCAGCCCGTTACGCTGGACACATCCTCGCAACTCTAGGCTCCGAGATGCCCTGCGCGAGGTGGTCCAGCCCATCTCGCCTGAGACATCCTCGCAACTCTGAGCTCTGAGATGCCGTGCGCAAGGTGGTCGGGCTCGTTTTGCACAAGACATTCTCGCAACTCTGAGCTCTCAGATGCTGCGCAAGAGGTGGTCCAGCCTGGGGGCCCAGAAGACCACATGTTACATATCCTCCCTGGGAGCCCCAGGAGGCCCCAGAGAACTTCAGGAGGCCGCAGGACGCCCAGGACAGGCCCCAGGGGTCCGCAGGAGATTCCCAGGAGGCTCCCAGGAGGCCCCAGGAGGCCCCCTATCAGAACGTGTCAAGTTAATACACACCCGGTGTCGATTCGTTGATTTTTCCTGCTCTTGTGGCCCCCCCCCATTTTGGGGGGCCCCGACGGCCACATGTTAGATATCCTCCCCTGGGAGCCCCAAGAGGCTTCAGGAAGCCCCAGGTGGGGTCCAGGAGGCCACAGGAGGCCCAGGAGGAAGCCCCAGGAGGTCACCAGGAGGCCCCAGGAGGCCCCAGGAGGCCCCAGGAGGCCCACGCAACTCGGAGCTCTGAGACGCCGCGCTCGAGGTGGTCCGGCCCGTTTCGCCTGAGACTTCCTCGCAGCACGTTTCGCCCGAGACATCGTCGCAACTCTGGGGTCCGAAATGCCGCGCGCGAGGTGGTCCAGCCCGTTACGCTGGAGACATCCTCGCAACTCTGGGCTCCGAGATGCCGTTCGGGATGAAGAGGAGGTGGTGGAGGAGGAGGAGGAGGAGGAGGAGGAGGAGGAGGAGGAGGAGGAGGCATGTTTTAACATGCCATGCCAGCCCGCACTGGACGGGCACGCAATCGACCTCGGAAACCGCAAGGGTCTAAAAACCCTGTTTGGGGATACTGCACTCCGGCTATAATTGTTTTTTGAACAAATCGGTTGCGCGTGGTTTGTGGCCTTCTCTCGGGGGAGAGCGCGTCAGCCTAAGTCCTTACGTCACATGTTGAGGGGGAGCGACGGCCACAATACCCTTAGCTGTTCGTAGTTTCGCGGTCCTCGATCGAGAACTGGAGGTTCTGCTCACCCAGATCGCTTTCCACTCGCGCACGTGATGGCCAACTTTGGGGAACACCTATCCCCAATTACGCCAATATCGTTGGTGCTGGTGCAGGTGGCCGCTGGGGCGTGGCCAGGGAAGGTCCACGGCATCGTGGGGCCCTCAGGGAGGGCGGGGGAGGCATGGCCTGCGCAGAGAACCCACTGCGCATCCACAAGACATTCGTCGGTGCGCCCGCGGCTGGCTTCCGCATTGGCTTGTTCTCCTGCCCTGGGGCCCGGAGCAATCCCCTGCCCCTGTCCGCGTCTGCGGGGCGATGAGCTATCCGGGAAGCAGACGTATCGTGGCCTCTGGCCGTCGCGGGCGGGCGGTGTGCACGCGGGCCGTCTGCTGGCGCGGCGCATGGCCAGCCCGATGCGTGACCGTGGCATGGGCTCCCGCGTCACTCTGGCCCCCGCTGTGGCTCCTGGAGGGAGGTGGTTACAGTCGGCCTCGATTGGACAGGACACGCGAGAGGACACAAGACCCTTCCGAGGGCCACATGGCCACAGGAATGTAGGAGGCAGGGGTCGCGAGACACAGGACACGAGGGTAGCCTTGATTTGGCAGGGTCGACCTACTGATCCGGGCCGGCCGTACCGCTGTGCTTGTGCATCAGAAAATGTGTTTGTGTGCGTGCTTGCGTGCTCCAGAATGAACCCGCAACCGTGACGTAGGCACTGCGTGGAGTGTCCTCAGGTCACGACGAGTTCTCGGCCCCAGACCTGGCCCCAGACCTCAGATTTCCAGGCCCCTCCTGGCGCTTCTGGGCGCTCTTAGGGTTTTGAAACCGTTGGTTTTGAGAGTTTTCGGGCCCGGAGGGGGAACCCGAGCTGGCTCCACGAACCCCCTGGCAGGAGAGCCCATAATCGAATCGATAAGTCGGATCGGCGATCGAAATGAATCGGATCGGCGGAAATCGGCAGCCGAGTCGGGAAAAGTCGGATCGGCGGAAATCGGCAGGCTACTGTGCGTCCCAGAAGAAGTCGGAATCCGAATCGGAATCCCAGGTCGAATCGAATCGGCATCGGAAGCCACCGAACTCGAATCGACTCGAATCGGAGGCATCGAAATGAGCCCTGCCCTGGTGCTTGCGCCATTAGAGAGCTCACCAGAGGCACCCAAAGAGGGCCCAGGAGGCCCAGGTCCCCAGGAGGCCAACAAGAAGCCACGAAGAGGCCCCCAAGATGCCCCAAGAGGTCCTCAAATGGCCTTCAGCATGCCTCCAAGAGGCGCCCGAGAGGCATCCGCAAAGACGCCAAGAGGCATCCACGAGGCCTCTGACCCATAACCCAGGCACGATGGCTGGATGGGCCGAAGGCCACTAGATATCACAAGATGCCACACCGACACGAGAAAGGTCCATCTGAGGTCCGCGGCCCAAAGGTCCAAGGCCCATCCGAGTTTCGCGCTGGAAAAAGAGAGCAACACACTTCAAGCATATGATGCAATGAATCAGAGATCCGTGCTCGGCGCCTTTTCGTGACAAACTTGGCCAGCGCGGTCAAGCCAACAAACTCTGTGAACTCACTCAAACTAGTTCTGGCTACCCTCACACCTACCCGGAGAGCGAAGTTCCAAGGCAAGGACAGTGTCAAAGTTTGAACAATGGGGAGACCGACAGATGAAAACAATCAGTTGCGCTTGTCGCACAAAGGGGCCATCACAATGCTGCAATCGTAGCCGAGTCGCTCACGGATGTACCCATATGCCTATGTGCGTGCTTGCCCGTATGCGTGCGCCTTCGACGTGTGTGCGTTCGCCTGGCTGTGTGGGTGCAGGTGGGAGGACGGCCATTGGGACATGTGTGGGCATCTGTGCGGCTGCGGCAATGCCGACACGCGCGTGAAATCCAGCAAGGCATGAGGGTACACGCCCGACTTGTCTGGCTGCTGCTTGGGGGGGTGCCTGTGCGCAGGGGAGGCTGCAGCACGGCTCAACGATGTGCTGGTAACCGAACCTGCAGGTTGGGCCCTTTCCCTTCAGGGGGGTAACTCCGACCTTGTCCCTCGGCCATCGTTGGCCTCGCTGGAGTTCCGCGCAACGGGTATGTGGCTGCGTGGGTGTGCGTGTGAGCATGCTGGGGTGCTTGCTTGTGTAGTTGTGCATGTGTGCGTCCATGTGTTTGGCTGTCTGTACGGGGATAGGTGTGCGCGTCATTTCTGTGTTCCTTGTCGGCTCGTCTGTCGTCGGCACGTCTCGCTGTTCGTTTTCCAGTTGCTCGGCGAGCGGTGGATGCGGCACGCGCTCGCGTCCAAAACTCAACTAGCTGCGTCGCCACAGAGGTAGTGAGATCACAGAGGGTGGCGGAAACGAGGGGCGTGCCGCGTGCAGGGGCGCCGCAATGCCTTGCCACACTTCTTCTCGAACACGCGGTGGCACTCGAAGCAGCAGTTGACGTGGATGTGGTCCTCGGCGCCCGAGAAACACACCCCCCCACCCCTGATCACGCCGAGCGGCACGTCCTACAAACAACATGTGTTAGGGAGTGCCCTACACGTTCCGCTGATGCTGTGGCAGGAGCGGTCTCAGCGCCACGGCACATACGCGACGACCGTATTCTGACTACCGACCAGACCACCCCAACCCAACCCGAAGACCCGAATTTGACCCGAATTTCGGGTTGGGGGGGGGTACGGATACCATGTGTTTTTTCAACGTTCCCCGACCCCCCCCCCCACTGGAAATCGAGGATAAATTTGGGCCTTCGGGTTGGGTTGGGGTGGTTTGGTGGGTGGTGATATTCGACCACCTACGCACCGAGGCTTCACCCCGAGAGCCGAGTACCAGTTTTCGGGAGCTGGCCCGAACTCGGTCGGGTCGAGCGGCAGGGCCGGGCGAGACCTAGGCTTTGGTGGGCAGGAAGGGGACAATAAGAAAGGAGGCACGAGGAGGGGGGGCCCCCAAGAGGCCCCCAAGACGCCCCAAGAGGCGCCCAAGAGGCCCAAAAGAGGCTCCAAGAGGCCCCAAAACGGCCCCCAAGAGGCCCCAAAACTCGGCTAGCCCACAACGGTGCGACAATATGGGCCGGCGGAATGAGCGAAGCGATTAATAAGAAAGGAGGCATGAGGAGGGGGGGACCAAGGAGCGAGGAGGGAGGAATATGAGAAGGAAGGGGAGCAGCAGAAGGAGGGAGAGGAAAAGGTAGATTCCTTGAGGCGCTCCAGACCGGTAAGCCCTAAAGCGCCAGCAGGGAGAGGGAGATTGTGCAGCGGCTCCCAGGCGCGACCCCACTACTTACGAGCCACGCCTGGAACTGCGCGGGGCGGCCGCGCCAATGCTCGAGCGCACTTATGTACTGTTTCTTGTATGCACATGGGGGCCTGGAGAGCCATCCAACGGAGGGTCTCAACCACGAGCTTAACTCAGCGCATACGGTCGAGCCAACAGAACCGCAGGACCGGTGAGGTCAGGGCGGTGTGCAACGATTGCCTCGAGTAGAAGCGCTATTCTCGGGCCAATCTGCACACCGATGAGCATGTGACAAGTGCTGATCGCCGCCAGGCTAAACCATATAATGGAATAACGTCGTGTCGTGTCCTTCGCATCGAAAAAAACGGAATGGGAGGCCGTATGGTGTCTCTGGGGGGGCACCCGAAGAACTTTCAGGAACAGCGCTCCAGAGGTGGTTGCTGCTACGCAAGGCACAGAGCGGAGAGTAGGCTAAGAGTCGAAAGGTCATGTGCACACAATGCACCATTTCGGGGAAATGGCCACGACCTACGTTACATCACTGAAATAGGAGCGCTACGCAGCAGCCAAGGGTTGAACCACAGCGCACGCTACCAAGTGGACAGCGATGCCGCAAGGCAGGCTCAGGGGTCACATCCTGCGAAATGCCCAACGTGCCGAGATTCGCGATGGCATCTCCATGTCAGAATCAGTCTCAGAACAGGGTACAAACATAACTCGACAACGGAGAGACGTCTGTGTCAGGGGATACCTGGTGGTTGGCTTCTTGCAGAAGATGGGGCTAACTATGGCATGGGATGCGCTTTGCTTGGCCATTGTCAAGAGACTGGTTTGCGCGATGTATTGCCATAAGTACATAGGTACACGATTGTGCGATCATGCAATCTAATGAATGCATCGCGAGTGCGGACCGTAATGGGGGGCTCCATGCCTAGCACCCAGGACTACCGGGAACCATCATGCTTCTTAGAGGCGGAGGAGGAGGAGGAGGAGGGAGGAGGAGGAGGAGGAGGAGGAGGAGGAGGAGGAGGAGGAGGGGAGGAGGAGGAGGGGAGGAGGAGGAGGAGGAGGAGGAGGAGGAGGATGCTTCTTGGTCGTTGGCACCGTGTGAACACTGAGTGCGGCAAGACACCCGCAGGCTCAGGGCAGCTGCCGCCCCCCACCTCCGCACAGAGCTGCCCCGGCGAAGCGATGGACGCGACTTGCTTTCGCCCTCCAGCACTTGAACAGCCCCCCCTCCACCCTCCTCCTCCTCCACCCTCCTCCTCCTCCTCCCTCCTCCTCCTCCTCCTCCTCCTCCTCCTCCTCCACCCTCCTCCTCCTCCTCCTCCTCCTCCTCCTCCTCCTCCTCCTCCTCCTCCTCCTCCTCCTCCCCCCCCTCTTCCTCCTTTTCCTCCTCCTCCTCCTCCCCTCCTCCTCCTGCTCCTGCCCCTCCTCCTCCTCCTCTTTTTCCTTTTCCCCTCTCCTCCTCTTCCTTTTTTCTCCTCCTTCTCCTCCTCTTCCTTTTTTCTCCTCCTTCTCCTCCTTCTGCCCCCCTCTCCCTGAACCCTTTGGGACCGCAGCTCCACCTCGCGCTTCGAGCCCCATCCCGCCACGGCGACAGATACCGTCCCCACGCGCGCCGGCGTGCCTCCCGGTGCAGCAAAGAGAAGAAGCACTTCGAGAAAGCACCCACCCCAACCTGGCCCCGTGTCAGGGGTTGCTGCAAGTGCCCCTGGCCCACAGTGTCCCCAGGCGTTCGGTCCATTATGTCATGGGGCCCCTGGGGCCCCCTGGGCCTTGTGAAGGGTGCTCTGGAGGCCGCGGGGGCCTCCTCGGAAAACCTGGGAGCACCGTGAATCAGGGAAACCTCTGGCAATGCCCGGCTGCGCGACGCGAAAGCTGGACTGCAGCGCTCCTTCCGGCACTTGTACACCGAGTAGCACCTGCGCCCCAGTGGCTGCTATGGCCGCGACGCATGCAACAACCCCACGAAAAGGACACGCCAGAGGAGAATGGGCTACAGCAACAGAAGGAAACAATGAAGCAGCGGCTGCCGCTCCGACCACATGTGTCAGACATCTCGAGCGGAACCAGCCTGGTCCAGTCTGGGGCCCCGCATTTGCCCGCAGTGCACTCCCCAGGCCTCTTGAGCGGGATCCTTGGACCCCCGTCGAGTTGGGTCCGTCTGTTTCCGTCAGCGCGGGGCGGACGATGGACGAGCGATCGAGGAGCCACGCGGGTCGAGAGGGGGGCGAAATGAGAGGAGGACGACAGGGGAGAGGCGACGGAGGCGACGAGAGGGGCGAGGGGGCGGACGAGGCAGACCCGGAAGGCACAGGCCGGCAGGGCACGGGGTGAGGGGGGAGGCGAAACGTGGCGAGGGCTGGGCAGGCTGGGACTCAAGACTGACTACCTACCAGACCACCCCAACCCAACCCGAAGACCCGAATTTCGGGTTGGGGGGGGTAAGGGTTCCACATGTGTTTTTTCGATGTTTCCCGCCCCCCCCCCACTGGAAATCGAGGGAAAATATGAGCCTTCGGGTTGGGTTGGGGTGGTTTGGTGGGTGGTGAAAGACAGGACCGGCAGCAATGAAGAGAGTCCCATTTCCCACGTCACGGACGGAGGGCACCGGGGACGCCGCAATCGAAGTCGCCAACGTTACTGGGATGTGGACAAGATTGAAGAGCACGACGAGGGCCACACAGGGTCACTCTGAAGAGGGGTCGCGGGTGGCCATGGGAAGGTGCAGCTGCGATCCACCATGTGCGCTGCGCCCAGCAGAGAACGAAGCGACTGAGCCCAGACGGAGCGATCCTGACTTTCCACGAGCCGACCCGGCAAAGACAAAGGCACGCTCGTCTGCCATATGTCTATTTATATTTTATATATTTATAAGCATACTATATATATATATATATGCAGCCTGCGAGGAGGCGCAGGAGGAGGACGGCTGGAGGGGGATGGGGGAGGCAAAAAGGGCAAGGAGAATAATGCGCAGGATGCTAATGAGGACAATCCTCAAGATGCGCGCTAGCGGCGCAGGGGGCTTCCAGGTCCAAAGACGACAACTGAGAGTTCATCTGCCCTGCGATGGCCACGTAAGATCTCCAGGACCTCGGCGTCACAGGAGCGGCGATTCTGGCAGCGACTTCAAGGAGGCTCGGGGCGCCAACATTGCAAGCCCTCTGGGCGTAGGTGGTCTAAGGCGGCTCCTCTTCCAACCCCCTTTTTCCCATTCGGGAAAGGGTTTCGCACTGTTCTCTATTAGTAAACACCCCCTCCCCCAGGCGACTGGGGGCCAACCAGGGTCCATGACAACACCCCCCCCACCATCCCTTGTAAAAAATACAAAACACACTCTGCCTCCAAATTCGGAACATGCGCAGCCAACCCGATGCGCCCCCCCCCCCCCCCCACCATCCCTGTCAACAACAACACAAAGTACCCTTGGCGGCGGCGGCGGCTGCGGCGGCTGCGGCGGCGGTGGCGGCGGCTGCGGCGGCTGCGGCGGCGGCGGCGGCGGCGGCGGCGGCGGGCGGGGGCGGGACGGCGGCGGGCGGCGGCGGCGGCGGCGGCGGTGGCGGTGGCGGGCGCGGCTGCGCGGCGGAGGCGGTTTGGCAGCGGGGGGCGGCGGGGCGGCGGCGGCGGCGGCGGCGGAGGCGGCGGCGGCAGGCGGCGGCGGCGGCGGCGCGGCGGCGGCGGCGGCGGCGGCGGCGGGCGGCGGGCAGCGGCGGCGGCGGCGGCGGCGGCGGCGGCGGGGATTGGCCCCCAGTAGGTGCCCATCCAAATACGACTGCTGAATATGCTGAGGCTCGGGTGCTACGTATGTGTTGGGAGGGCGGGTGGGAGTGAGCGTGACGGGCTGCGGGCGGGGAGGGGATCTTGACCCCTCCCCCACCCCCTCCCCTGGACCTGGACGGGGGGGTCCGCGAGCGGTCAGGGCGTCCAAACTGGCCTCGGCGAGGAAGCCACATTCATTGGTTTTACCAAGGTTTTGGCCCCATGTGGGCCTCTTGGGGGGGCAGCGCTAAAAGGAGCTCCCCTCGTCTTTGATCGATCCCCTACAAGATGGCCCCAAGAGGCGCCCAGAAGGCCACGAGGGGTCCCAAGATGGCCCCAAGATGGCCCCATGAAGCCCCTCATAGGCCCCCCAGACGGCCCCCAAGAGGACACGAAGCGGCCCCAAGAGGCCCCCCCGAGGCACCCAAGACGCCCAAGAGCCCCCCAGTACCGCCAAGAGACCCCCACGACGTCCCAAGAGGCCACCAAGAAACGCCCAAGAGGTACCCCAAGAGGCTCCGAGAGACATCCAGGAGACCTCTGGCCCTTATGTGTGCCCTCCTCCTGTTCCTCCTTCCTCCTCCTACTCCTTCTCCTTTCTTCCTCCTCCTCCTCCTCATCATCACCATCATCATCAACATCATCATCATCATCGTCATCATCATCATCACCATCATCATCACCATCATCATCATCATCATCATCATCATCATTATCCGATTCATCCTCCATCTATCCAGCCTCCTCCTCCTCCTCCCTCCTTCGCACGGTTCGGCCGTCCCCCTCTTTGCTCCCGCACTTCCCTCGCCTGGACATCGTGTCTGGATGGGCTGGTGGGGATACTTTTGATTAGCGGCCCGCAAGGAAAAGTCCAAAGGGCGGTATGACCGAGGCTGGGGCACAGCGCAAGATAATTAGCGCGAGAACGCGCGGAATGCACCTGCAAAACAAATTAGAAAGAGAGGCGACCACAATTGGGCAACAGGCCGGACCCGCAGGTGAGAACCAGATGCCATGGGGCGCAATGCCAGAAAATTAACATGCAGAGACCACTGGGCATATGCCAGCGGACGAGTCGACCCAAGTGAAGCGGGCCAGAGGAAGGGCCAGAGGAAGGGCTGGTGGGGATACTTTGTTTTTTTACAGCCGCGGGCGGGAGCGCCAGCGGCGGCGAGTAACGGTCGGGCTGCGGCCGAAACTAATTGGCCGGACGCGCGCGCGGGCCGCGGCCGGCGCCGGGGCGGCGAGTGCAAGGGTGCTGCAACCCAGGGAGTCTGACGACCACTGGTGGGGATACGCGAAGCGTCTAGAATTGCTCCCAAGAGGCTGACACGAGGCGGAGGAGCAAGGGGCAGACGCAGGAGGAGGAGGAGGAGGACAAAGAGAAACGAATGGGCTGGAGAAGCGACAGCAGCTGCACCCGTAGTGTGCCATTGATAGCAGCAGAGACATTGCCATTAGAAGGAGCAGTGGCTGCAACGACATGTGATCAAGGCTAGTGTTTTACTCCGTGCCGTCTTCTAAAGCCAGAGCCTGTGTAAAAGAATTGACGCTTTGCTCCAGCATCACACTCCACCAGTGCTGACGACACGACGCACCACACAAACCCACCTCATTCTTCCATTCTTCAACGAAGGCTTGTTTATAGGCATCCGCATGGCAACCCTCGAAGAAATCGATTCTGGAACATCTCGCGGGGACATGAGAATCCGCGAAGCGTCGAGAGCTCAAGACATTGCGTCGGGGGGGGGCAACCGAGCATCTCAAGCCTGTGCTGCTGCATCGCCATTGGGGAAACCAAGAAGTACCGCTACCGCCACCCCCTGGACCTCTCCCAGGGTGCGTTCTGACCAGGACTTCGACGAAAATCCAGCGGCGGCGACCAGGGCCGCCCAGGAGGCCCAGAAGGGGAATCCGAGGGAGGGGTAGCGGTATAGGTACCTTTTCTTTGGAGTCCCGAAACGGTGCAGTGACGGACCGTGCGGTGACCTCGAAATCCCGCAAGGCCTCACCGCACGGTCCGTCACCGCACCGTTTTGGGACCCCAGAGGCCCACGTCGCCCGAGACATCCTCGGAGAGGGACCCGCGGCGACCCCGCATCCCCAACGACTCACCGCACGGTGTGGTCACCGCCCCCTTTGGGGGCCCCCGATTTTCCTTCTCCGAGCCAGGCCGCGAAGCATGGGCCGCCAGTGCGCACCGCCGGAGCAGGCACCCAGAACAATCAGAGCCTGTTTTGTTTGGGACTCAGGCAAGTTTACTTGCATGGCGTTCGCCCCCCTCCCCCCCCCCTCGCCCCTCTTCAAGCGAATGCTAGCGTGCAAGTGCCTTTCGACTTGCGTGATTTCCGAACGCGCAAGTCGTTTGCGGCTTGCTTCAGGCTCAGCCCACCCCCCCCCCCGTCCATGCAAGCAAACCTGCCAGAGTCTAAAAAGGAACAAGCTCTCACGGCGGCACTCTCGGAGGCCTGCCCGGCATCTCGTGGATCGGCGCCGCACGCCCTCCCCTGGCGCGGGGGGCAGCGCGCCGCCGGAGGAGCGGCGCCAGCAACGCGCCGCCCAGGGGGGGGGCGCGGCGCCGACCGCAGAAGTCCGCGCAGACCTCCGAAGGCTCATGCCTACGACGTGTTGCGTCAGGCTCTTCGACGGCGGCACGATCCCATGAGAGGTCCACGGCTCGCCTCCCCCACTATAGGGAGGCCTCTTCTGGGACGGGGCCCTGAGGTCAAAGCCCTACATGCCGCCACGCTGGTCCCGGGCCCCCCAGACAGTTCCGGCGCAGTGCCGTGGCTGTGGGCCTCCCGGTGGCAAGAGCAGGCGAGGCTGAGGGCGGGCGAGGGCACGAGTCGAAGTCGCTCTCCGAGAACAGCTTCTTGCAGCCCGAGCACTCGACCTGATCGCAGAGACCACTGCTCCTGCTCCTCGCGCTGCTGCTGCTTCTGCTCGTACCCTCGTGCCCTGCATGGTCCCGAGATGATCCCGTTCCCCGCGCTGTCTTCCTCAGAGGGCCCCAGGCGGGCCCCGTCACCCAACCGAGCCAGAAATACCAGGTCGGTTTGGGATGCGCGCGGTGCGTATCCCAAACCGACCTTCACGTGGTACTGGGGCTGCGCTCCCGAGGTCTTGTGTTTGGGAACGAGAGCCGTGCGGAACGCGCGCAGCACTGCTGGGGAGGTCCTAAGGGCCTCAGGAGGAGGAGGAGGAGGAGGAGGAGGAGGAGGAGGAGGAGGAGGAGGAGGAGGAGGAGGGGGAGGAGGAGGAGGAGGAGGACGTGCGAGGTGTTGCTCTTGCCCCCGAGTGCCGCGCATCGTATGCCTGACATTTACAGTCCCGCTGGCTCGTGGCGCTTGTGCATCACCCGCAGAGCCCGCCGGAGACAGGGCGGCGCGCGATCGGGCTTGACTACCTACCAGACCACCCCAACCCAACCCGAAGACCCGAATTTCGGGTTGGGGGGGGTAAGGGTTCCACACGTGTTTTTGTTGATGTTTCCCGACCCCCCCCAA
Source organism: Prorocentrum cordatum (assembly GCA_963575745.1). Classification (NCBI taxonomy): domain Eukaryota; class Dinophyceae; order Prorocentrales; family Prorocentraceae; genus Prorocentrum; species Prorocentrum cordatum. Next base: position 815,859 of record CAUYUJ010018026.1, read on the forward strand.
CTGGAAATCGAGGGTAAATCTGAGCCTTCGGGTTGGGTTGGGGTGGCTTGGTGGGTGGTGAGGGCTGGCGCAGCTCGCACCTCAGCGCCGCAAAAGTTCTGCTATGAAAAGTGCGGTCATGCTCGGGCACGGCTTACCGTATGATGGTTGCTCGCCCAGCCCCTCGATCTATAAATATGCAGGGAGGGGGAAGAAAGAGGGGGAGATAGAGAGAGAGGGAGATTGAAAGAGAGAGAGAGAGAGAGAGAGTGAGAGTGAGAGAGAGAGAGAGTGAAAAGAGAGAGAGAGAGAGAGAGAAAAAAAAAAAAAAAAAAAAAGCGAGAGGGAAAAGAGAGAGCGAGAGAGAAAGAGAGAGATCACAAACAAACAAACAAAACATGATGTCGGAGTTTCCCACATGAGGAGTTCAAATGGGTCGGGGGTTCAAGGAAGGCACAACAGCAACGACACAAAATGTTGAAAGCCCACACGTTGAAATCAACGCCCCATCAGCTCTTTGAACTGCTGGATCGTTGACCCCTGACTCCTGAGCTTCCTGCGTGTTCGCATTGCTGCACTCCTCATCCGCATGCCGCATATGACGTCATGCCTTCTCCTCCTTTTCCGGCTATGAGTCAGTCCTCCTACGCGCCATTGTCCTCATCAGTCGTTTCCCCCTCCTCGTTCCTTCGACGCATCCCTGGGGGGCCAGCACTGGTGAGGCTGCTGCAGTGGGGCGGGCGCGAGACTTGACATGTCACATTGTTGCTCAAGAAAAACTCTGCTCCGATGCCTGCCGCGGTCTGGCGGGGCCTCCCTCACGTGCCAGGTGGCACTGGCAAGGCTGGGGGAGTGGAAAGGGCACGAAACCTGAAATATATGTATATGTGTATATATATATATATATATATATATATATGTATAACAGTATCCTGATACCTGCCGCGGTCTGGCGGGGCCTCGCTACAGGGCCAAGTGGCACTGGCGAGGCGGGCGGAATAGGGAGGTAACGAAACCTCACAAATAACACAGTGCTCAGACGCATGCTGCGATCTGGCGGGGGCGCTGCGATACCTGCCACGGCCTGGCGGGGCCTCCCTAAACACGGGCGGGAGCGGCACGGAACCTAACGCCTTGCGGTACCCTGCCCTGGTCTGGGCGGGCCTCCCAGCAGGGTGGCATGGGCACGAAACTGGATTTGGTGTTCCCGATACCCTGCCGCGGTCTGGCGGGGCCTCCTTGTAGGGGCGGGTGGGGTGTGGGACGGGTGGGAGGGGCACGAAACCTGACAGATGCTCTGGTATTCCGATGCCCTGCCGCGGTCTGGGGAAACCTCCCTGGAGGGGTGGGAGGGGCAGAAAACCTTGTAAATATCACCGTACCCCGATACCCTGCCACGTTCTGGCGGCGCCTCCCTTCTAAGTACGACGGCATTCCGATACGATGCCGCGATCTGGCGGGGCCGCCCCTGCAGGGGCGGGAGACATGCGAAACCCGATACATCGGTTGTATTCCCAATGTCCTGCCGTGGGGAGGGTATAAAACCTGATAACAAAAAATGTATCCCGATGTATGCCGCGATCTGGGTGGACCACCTGGGGACCAGGTGGCACTGGCACTGGCGAGACTGGAGTGAGGAGGGCACGAAACCTGGTAAATAACGCAGTGTCCGGATGCTTGCCGCGGTCTGACGAGTCTTCCTGGAGGGCCAGGTGGCAGTGGCTGATGAGATAATGTGTTGATTAGCAACAAGATCTCTTTTCATCTTGAGCCACAATAGGTACACGGAGGAGGGTGTCAGAATCACTCCTCCTCGGGCCTGGCCGCCAACCCGGCCAGGCACGACATGCGTCGTACGCGGGCGCGTCCAAGCCGACACGCCCATCTCCACGTCACACGCGGGCGCGTCCAAGCCGACGCGCCCATCTCGTCAGCCAGGCTGCGGCCATGCCGCGAGCCCCTCACTTCACCCGTCCGGTGCGATCATACCGCCACCGGCGGAAACTCATCCAGCCCCACAGGTAGCGGAGCATGGATTCGATCCACTCCTTCACTTGATATCCTTCTGGGTCGAACTCGGTGCCCGATCCCAGACGTTGAGCGTCGCCATGTGTCTCCTCAAAAGAGATCCACCCACGCTCTTGGTCAGCACGTCCGCGACATTGTTCTTACCAGGAACCGCGGCGATCGAGAGGTCGCCCTTGCCCACGCGCTCCTGGATCCACAGGTATCGGGATTGAACATGTCGCATCTTCCCGAGACCTCGCCGTTGGACGTGGCCCCGGGCCGCCGATGAGTCTGAGGCGAGCTCCACCTTCAGGTCCAGCCCCCAATCTGCGAAGAGGCTGTGTAGACCCAGGCCCACGCTCCCGCCCTTCACCAGGGCGTAGTACTCGCTCTCCCCACTGCTCAGAGAGACCGTCGACTGAAGATTACTGCCGTGCTTGATGACGTGATGCCCCAGCATCGCCACGAAGCCTCCGGTACTTTTCCGAGTGACTGCGCAGCCCGCATGATCGGAGTCCACGTACACTCGGATCTTGTCGAACATCTTCTGCTCCGTGAAGACCGTCACCGTACTGGGATGCCGCTTAAGGTAGCGGCCAACCCTCTTGAGCATGAGCCAACTCGCCTCCGTCGGCGTCTGCATGGACCTGGCGAGCGTCTTCGATGCCTCTGCCAAGTCCAGCCTGTCCTGAGACAGGTAGGCTACCCTCATGGTGAGGGATCGGAAGCGCGAAGCTTCCGCCGTTCCCAGCGCCGCCGACTTCGCGTCCATCATCTGCTTGTCGGCGCTGCGCTTCTCCATCGGCGTGTCCACGCCGTTGGCCTTGCTGAGACCCAGCTCGTCGATCACGATCTCTGCGTGCCGCTTGTCCGGCTCGATCATCGCATGCCGGCAGGGTCGGCCACCGCCAGGCGGAACTCCCGCACTGACCTCGATGACCCGATTCAGGAAGACCGCCTGCTTGTCGTCGCCCTCGTCGAAGCCGAGGTTCGCAGTCTTCTTGAACTCGTACTTCTTGCCTAACGTGGCTTCGAAGCTGTCGATGTCCTGCTGCTGAGCCAGCACCGCGAAATCGTCGCCGTGCCCCAGCAGCCTCGTCTCGTCCACCTCCTTGTAGAAGACCGCTGGGCATGACACGCCCGCCTTGTAGCCGTGTTCCTCCAACAGCTCCGTGTAGTCGCCCTGCCAGATCTTGCTGGCGTCCTGCGTGCCGTACCAGGACTTGAGGAGTAAGCCACACTTGTCCTCACCGTACTCCTTGCGACTCTCCTCCTCCAGCTCCACGAAGATCCTCCGCTGCGCCTTCCCGTAGAAGTGCGCCCTGCTGATGTCGAAGAAGCCGATCTTGAAGTTGCCCGGCTTCCTGCCCTTCCTGCGAAGCGACTCCTGAATGTGGAGCGGTGCTTCCCGCGTCCACGTGACCATCAGCGAGACCAGCGACCGCATGGCCTCCAGCGGAGGCATTGCCGAGAAAACCTCGGACGCCTCCAGCTGCTCGTCAGGACGCTTCTTCGCCTTGATCTCCTTCACGACGAGCCTGCCCCTGTAGTTGGGCCTCTCCGCGTCACCCTTGTTCGTGTCGACCCACTTGAGTGGGATGGGCGGACGCCCAGTCTCAGCGAAAGCCTGAGACCTCGGGACGATCTCGATCAGCTCCTGCTTCTTGACCCACTCGCGCTCGACCGCGCGAGCCTGGGCCACAAGGCCCGCCTCCAGGTAGCCGCCATTGACGTCGTCCCAGTAGCTCGTCCAGTCCCCGGGCGGCACCGCCGCGTCCACAGGGACTGGGCCCGACTGCTGCACCTGGGCGGTGCTGAGCTCCCCCACGTCATTCAGCGTGTCCTTGAGCTCCTCCAGCACCGCCTCCACCAACTTCGGTGGATAGACCTTCGCAAACCGCGCGATGCCGCCCACGAGCGTGATGTGGCGATGCCACTCCGCGCGTCCGTCCACATTGCTGCAAGTGCCCTGCAGTCTCCGGGCTAAGCCTGGGTGGTTGGTGACCCACCCGGTCTCCTTGCGCACGAACTCCTCCTGGCCACTGCGTGGGTTCGTGAGCTTCATGCCCCACCGACACATGGGGCCTTTGACCGTGAAGACTCCTGGATGCGCGACCAGCTCCTTGACGATGTCCTCATTCCACGATCGCGCGCTCCAGGGATGCTCATGCAGGAAGTACCTGCCTGGCTTCCTGAGCTGACGCCAGTAGGCGTCGACTGCCACCTTCAGGTGGTGTCTGGCCTCCTCCATCTCAGCCGCCTCCTGCTCATCGGTCCTGAACTTGGCGCTCAGGCCCCTCAGCAAGCTGAACTTCTCGCATGGAGGGGACCCTGTGAGCAGGATGGGATCCATCCGCTCCTGCTGCTCCTCGAGCTCCTTGACATCCTCGGGTCGCCGCAAGTCCCACGGCGCCCCGTCCTCCTTGAGTTCCTCCAGGTCCGCCGCGAAGCCCGGGCGCAGCTGAAACTCCGCCGCCCGAGCCGAGAACCGATGTGGCGAGTACACCTCTGCCACGTCCACGGCGCCCAGCTGCAACGCCGATAAGGCGATGCTGTCCACCTCTTCGTCGGCGATGTCCACGCCGACGCTGGCCCAATGGCCGCTGACCTGCTCGCGAACGAGCGGAAGCAACTCCGCCTTCGCTCTCGTCAGCACTCCGAGCTCGACCAGCTCGATCGACGCCACGTCGAGAGCGAGCACCCGCATGTGTCTCCCCTCACTGGCGTTCCACACGACTGCCACTCCAGCTGGCAGCTGAGGTCCCTCCGCTGGCGCCGGCTGCGCCGCGAGATCCTCCATGTCCACCGGTACCGGCACGTCTGCCGGCTGTGGATCACCGCGCTCGAGGGCCTCCGGCACGTCATCCGGGGCCACCTCCGCCAAGCGCTTCAGCCGCGACCTGGTCGCGGTCATGTCGACATCCTCGGCGGCCTCTGCCGCTCTCACTGCTCCCGAACTGGAGCTCGCTCCTCCTGAAGGAGCCGCCACGCCGGAGCCTGATGCTCCCGGCTGGCTCTCTCGCATGCGCGCCGCTGCGGCTGGCGCTGCTGCTGCGATCGGCTCGCGGCCGGCGCCGACGCCGCCGCTGCCACCGGCTCGGTGATCCTCCGAGCCGTCTTCGGCGGAGGGGTCCCTGCCGCGGCCGCTGCCGCCGGGCGGACTCTGGCCTCTTGGCCCTGCCTCCGCTCTCGATACTGGCCGGTCCTCTCCCGGCCTGCCTCCTCAGCGTCCAGCGCTTCGAAGATTCTCTTGCTGCACACCGCGTTGTGCGCATGGCCAGCCAGCACCTTGCCGTGCTTGGCGATCGAGACGCACCCTGGGCATCCCGGCGTTGCGCCCAGCCGCTCGACGTCCGCCTTGAGAACGTACATCCTCCTCGGCGCCTGCGGCTGCGGCGGCACCACCACAATCGGTGGCGGACCGGCCTCTCCCGGTCCGACGATGGCTCGCGGCGCACTGGCCGCACGCGGAGCCACGTCCCACGGCAGGCCCTTCAGGCTGTCCCAGCCCGCCGTGATCCACTTCTCGCTCTGCGGCAGGCTGCGAAAGCCGACCGCCTTCTTCACACCGTCGCTCGTGATGACCATCATCGAGCCGTCGCGCGGGTGGTGGCCGATGTAGCGAGCCTCCACCATCTGCTCCTCCAGCGCGTTCTTCCTCGCGCGCTCCCCGGCGAACCGCACCATCAGGCGCTCACCGAAGAGCGGGACCGGCTTCCTCCACTGCCGTCCCGTGAGCCGCTGAAGAGCGGTCTTGCCGTCCTGGCCGCGCCTGTATCGGTTGATCACCGATGCGGCGTGCTCCGGCAGGTGCGCCAGCACTGGGTGCTTGTCCTCCACCTTGACGCCCAGCTTGGACTCCAGGTCCATCTTGAGCGCCCGCACCTGCTTCTTGATCTCGCGCACCGTGACCTCGATCTCCCCATTGGCCTGATGATCGGCCGGTGCCGACTCCTGGGGAATGGCCTCGAGGCCAGGAACCTCCTCCACCGCACGCCTCTTGACCAGCAGGATCGCTGGCTCGCCGTCGGACTTGTTGACGATCTTCCTGTAGCCCAGGATCCGTAAGAAGCGTGCGAAGAACTTGATGGCGTAGGCGTCGTCGCCCTTCTTCTCCACGAATGTCGCTGCCATCATCTTCGAGCGTCGATCCCTAAGGACCAGCATCGGCATGGTGTCCGCGTCGTCCTGGCCCATGAAGGCGTAGTCGGACGAGACCACCGGCACCGCCGTCTCGTCGTCCTCCGGTGCGCGGAGATGCGGCTGGCCTTGGCCCTTTGCCGCAATACACACGCGACACCAGCTGCGGTAGGTCGCGTGTCCCATCGCCTCGTGCTCGACGATCTCCCTCTGAGAGGGCTCGTGAGGTGCCTTCAGCACCCTCGGGCGAGCCTCCTCCTCGCCCTCGTCGGCCTGCTGTCCATCAGGAGCAGCTGGCAAAACGTCGGCCGCGGCAGCTGCCGCTGGCTGAAAACCCGGCGGTCTCATGTCGGAAGGTCCCGACCCCGCCGCTGCCACCCCTGCAGCCAATGCCGCAGGGGACCGCGGTATTGAGTCTTCCAGTGGACTTACGCCAAGGGCTGCCTCCTGGGGACTGTCCTCTCGAAGATCTCCAGCAGCTCCTCCTTCGACTTGCTGCTGAGGAGCTCCACCAGCTCGGACTTCGACTTCGCCGAAAGTCCCTCCTCGAGAGGAGCAACCGAGCCATGTTGGCCCTTCTTGAGGTAGAAGTTGTAAACTCCCTGCTCACGATAGACCGGCAGCATCTGGTGCTTCGCCGTCTTCGCCTCCTTCTCCAGCATGCCTACCACGCGCTTGCCGATTGGGCTCTTCTCGTGGAATATCCAGCCGCCATTGCGGCCTAGGAATGAACACTGTCCAGCTCCTGCTGCCTGCCCCACCGAGATCAACGGCTTGTGCACGTTCGTCACGCGTCCCTTGAGCGCTCGTAGCACTCCGTACTCGTCCTCCGCCTTGAGCTGCAAGCTGCCCTCGTCCGGGACGAGCTCACCACTGGCCGTACGATACGTGCTGCCGTTGCCCTTCATTCCCGTCGGCGGCGCGAAGCTCCGAGGGAATGCTGAGACAGCTGCACCGCTGTCCCAGTTGAACTTCATCCAGTCGTCCTGCACGAAGGGGGAGAGGTCGACCGCCGCTACGCCGCGGCCGTTGCCGCTGGCGAGCTCCAGGCAGTCCAAGCTGCCCATGTCCAGAGCGGCGACCTCCGCCTCAGGCTCCTCCTCCAGGCTGCCTGCCGCCTTGCCGCCGGCCTTGCCGCCGCGGCTGCCACCTTTACCACCAGCGCTTGCCCCCGTTGCGGATCCAGTTCCAGCCCTCGTACTCGATCCCTGCTCTTTCCTCCAGCATTCGGATGCCTTGTGGCCCCATCTCTCGCAGTTCCGACAGTAGCCGTCGAAGCGCACGCCGGTGCTTCGGGGTGCCATGTGCCCTGAACCACGGCCCGAACCCGTCGGGGATGTGCGGGAGCCTGAGTATGATCCGCTCGTCGATTTGCTCTTCCCCTTCGGCTCCTGGGTCTTGCCTTTCCCTTTGCTCTTGCCGTCCTTGCCCTTGCCTTTGCCTTTTCCTTTCGGGGCTCCGAACGATCCGACGTCCATGTCGTCCGGATGATGCGCCCGTGCGCGGATCGATGGCTCCTTGATCTTCACGCCTGTCCGAGCCTCTACGATCGTCATTACCTCGTTCAGGCTGTCCTGGAACGTCACGAGCCGATGCTTGTTGAGTACGAGGTGGTTCTCGATGTCCTGAGGCACGAGCATCTCGAGGGCCGCCATCTTGATATCCTCCGGCAGCTCCGCCAGCCCGTCTTCTCCTTGGCGGCGTTCGTACTTGCCTATCTGCTGGATCCACTTCTCTAAGGCGGACCCCAGCTCTTCCGCGTTGCACTTCGGAGGCGAGATGATCGACCTCAGGATCAGCCTCTTCCTCGGACCTGTCGTCGGGTCCCACCTGCGGTGAAGCTTCCGCCAGGCCTCGAGACCGTTCCCGTCGGGTGCGCCCGTCACGAGGTCGTTGCTCTCGCTGCCGTCCGCCGTCGTGCTGATCAGCGCCGCGTACAGCTGGTTGATCTTGGTCTCCAGCTCTGGTACTCCTCCGTGCGCCTCCTGTGCCCCTTCGATCGTCACGGGGCGTTCGGCTTCTGCCGCCCACCGGAGAACAGGACGGAAGCTCTCTCCGTACACGCCTATCACGTAGTTCTCCATCTTGCGGTTCCAAGCTCCGAACTTCTCCTGATCGTCGCCTAGCGTCGTGGGCTTGCCGATCCCCTTCGTGTCGACGAGACCGGGTGCGGCTCCTCCCGCGTTCGTAGCGCCTCGGATCTGCTCGCCCATGCGCTCGATCGCCTGCGGGATCGCCGCGAGGCCTCCTGCTACTTGCTGCTGAAGCCGTTGATTCTCGTTCTCCAGCCTCCTCATCTCGTCGACGGTCTGACTCATTCGGGCTGCGAACTCCTGCCTCAGTAAGTCGAACTGCTGCCGAACTTGCTCGTCCATGTTTGACTGCGTGTCTCCTGGCGAGCTCCTCCTTGCTCTCAGCTATCTCCTGCCTCGTACGCTCGAGGTCTATGATCTGATCTAGGACCTCCTTCTTCGCCTCCTCGATGGCTCCCGACGAATTCTCCGAGGGGTGGTCCTCGATGTACGCGAGGTCGTGAAGCTTATTGCCTGTATCCTTCAAGCCGTGCTTGAACTGGAGCTGCTTGCGTCTATTCTCGACCGCTACCTCGCTCCTCTTGCCGCGCTTGCGGCCGCTCTTCCCGGTCCTTGCCGGTTGACTCCTCCCGGCCTCTGCCGGTTGACTCCTCCCGGCCTCTGCCGGTGGCTCGGACACTGCCGAGCTCGGTGCGTTGACAGGTGCGACCGATGCCGCCCTTTTCCAACCTCGAGCCTCTGGCCAGCTCGCCGTGGCGCCCGCGGGCGCGCCAAGGCCCTGGTGGGTCGGCAACAGTGAGTGGCCAGCTCACGCTACCATGATGAGATAATGTGTTGATTAGCAACAAGATCTCTTTTCATCTTGAGCCAAAATAGGTACACGGAGGAGGGTGTCAGAATCAGTGGCGAGGCTGATGAAGTGGGGAGGGCACGAAACCTAATAAATAAAATGGTATCCGGAGGCCTGCAGCGGTCTGGCGGCGCCTCCCTGGAGGGCCAGGTGGCAATTGCGAGGCTGGTGGAACGCGGAAGACACGAAACCTCATCAATAACACGGTATCCGGAGGCCTGCCGCGGTCTGACGGGCCTCCCTGGAGGGCCAGGTGGCACTGGCGAGGCTGGCAGAGTGGGGAAGGCACGAAACCTGATGAATAACAACGGTATCGGGATGCCTGCCGCGGTCTGGCGTGGACGGCCATGAGGCACTGTCGAGGCTGGCGGCGCGACGAGGCTGCATGTATGTGTATGTGTATGTCCATGTGTATGTGTACGTGTACGTGTATGTGTACGTGTGCGTGTATGTGTGTATATATATATAGAGAGATGGGTGTGTATATGTTTGAGTACATGTACATATACGTGTATTTGTATATGCACGTGCACGTGTACGTGTACGTGTACGTGTACGCGTACGTGCACGTGTACGTGTATGTGTATGTGTACGTGTGCGTGTATGAGTACGTGTACGTGTACGTATATGTACATTAGATGTACGTGTACGTGTACGCGTATGTGCATGTGTATGTGTATGTCAATGTCTATGTGTATGTGTATGTAAATGTGTATGTATGAATGTACATGCACGTGTACGTGTATGTGTAATTGTATGCGCATGTGTGTATCTGTATGTGTATGTGTGAATATATGTGTATGTGGATGTGTATGCGTATGCGTATGTGTACGTGTACATGTATGTGTACGTGCACGTGTATGTGTATTATGTGTACGTGTACGTATATGTGTATATGCATGTGTATGTGTGTGTGTCCGTGTACGTGTATGTGTATGTGTATGTGTATGTGTATGTATATGCATGAAAATATGTGTGAATGTATGGGTATGTGTATGTGTACGCGTACTTGTACGTGTGTGTATGTGTACTATGTGTGCATGGACGTCGACGTGCCTGTGTATGTGCATGTGTATGTATCAGTATGTGTGTATGTGCATGTGCAAATGTACGTATACGTCTACGTGTATAGGGGTACGTGTATGTGTACGTGTGTATGCGTGTGCGCATGTGTACGTGTACGTATATGTGTAGGTGTACGTGTGTGTACGTGTATGTGTATGAGTAGGTGTATGTGGTTGTGTATGGTTACGTGTACGTGCACGTGTATGTGTATGGGCATGTGTGTGAAAAACCGTGTGTATACGTATGCGTATATGCACGTGGACGTCTACGTGCATGGGTATGGGTATGTGTACGCATGTATGGATGCATGTCTGTGTAGCTCATCCTCCTCGTTCTCCTCATCCTCCGCCTCCTCCTCCTCCTCCTCTCCCTCCTCCTCCTCCTCCTCCTCAGACATCATCCAGGTTCCTCATCCTCCACCTCCTCCCTCCTCCGTCTTCCTCCTCTTGCTTCTCCTCATCCTCATCCTCCTCCTCCTCCTCCTGCTCTATCTTCTCTTCTTCTCCTCCTCCTCCTCCTCCTCCTCCTCCTCCTCCTCCTCCTCCTGCTCCTCCTCCTCCTCCTCCTCCTCCCTCCTCCTCCTCCTCCTCCCCTCCTCCTCCTTATCCTCCTCCTCCTCCTCCACCTCCTCCACCTCCTTCCTCCCCCTCCTTCTCCCTCCCCTCATCCTCATCATCATACTCCCCCGCCGCTTCTCCCTCCTCCTCCCTCCTCCCTCCTCCCTCCTCCACAACACGAGCAGCAGTCCCAAGTCAGCGTCTTGACTATCGCTCTTCCTCCCTCATTGCTCATACCTCATCCCTCTCCCTTCATCCTCCTCCTCCCTCCTCCCGCCTCCGCCTCCCTCCTCCTCCTCCTCCTCTCTCCTCCTCCTCCTCCTCCTCATCCTCCTTCTCCTCCTCCTCCGCCTCCTCCTCCTCCTCCTCCCACATCCTCCTCCACATCCCCCTCCCCCTCCTCCCTCCTCCTCCTCCCTCCTCCTTCCTCCTCCTCCTCCTCCTCCTCCTCCTCCTCCTCCTCCGCCTCCGCCTCCTCCTCCTCCTCCTCCTCCCTCCTCCTCCTCCTCCTCCTCCTCCTCCTCCTCCTCCTCCTCCTCCTCCTCCTCCTCCTCGTCCTCCTCTCCTCCTCCTCCTCCTCCTCCTCCTCCTCCTCCTCCTCCTCTCCTCCTCCTCCTCCGATCCTCTCTCCTCCTCCTCCTCCTCCTCCTCCTCCTCCTCCTCCTCCTCCTGCTCCTCCTCCTCCTCCTCCTCCTCCTCCTCCTCCTCCTGCTCCTCCTCCTCCTCCTCCTCCTCCTCCTCCTCCTCCTCCTTCTCCTCCTCCTCCTCCCCCTCCTCCTGTCCCTCCTCCTCCCCCCTCCCCGCGAGCCGCACGAGCCCAGCCCCGGCGGGTGGGCCTTCATCACTGCTGGGTACAAGCGGGCCTGTTGGCGGAGCGCGCGTGCTCGCGGCGTCGCTCGGTATACGGCAAGTCGCCTACCCCTGCGAGGGAGGATCGGAGACAACTCCTGGAAGGTCTTCGCTGGAAAAAGCAAGGCGATCGGAAGGTCACTTCACCGGATTAGGCCAGATTAAACCCGGGATCAAGCCAGATTGCGCCAGAGCAAACGGAATGAATCCTGGTTAGCCCAGCTTGAGCTTGTTATCGACAGTGAAAATACCAACGCCGATACAGAATTGAACCTCCCAGGAGTTGCATCCCAGGGGAGGCAAGAGGGGGGGGGGGGGGGCGGGGGCGGTCGGGGGCACAGCTTAGAAGCAAGCGCCTCTGCTGTCCAACGTGAGGCTTTCCCCGGGCACCGTGGGCCTTTGTACTGGCGCTCCCTCTCCGCAGGCGCTCTGCCTGACGAAGGACCCAACCATATGCAGTTGCGAATACCGCATCGTGGATACTGGTTTCGGTGGCGATCCCTATGGGGCCACGAAACACTGTCCTGGGTGGCGTTGACGCATGCGGCCTGTGCCACTGGAGCCTTCGGTGGAGCTCCTTATGGGGCCACGAAACGCTGTCCTGGGTGGCGGTGACGCATGCGGCCTGTGCCACTGGAGCCTTCGGTGGAGCTCCCTATGGGACCACGAAACGTTGTCCTGGGTGTCGTTAACGCATGCGGCCAGTGCAACTGGAGCCTTCGGTGGAGCTCCCTATGGGGCCACGAAACGCTGTCCTGGGTGGCGTTGACGCATGCGGCCTGTGCCATTGGAGCCTTCGGTGAGCTTTGTATGGGCCACGAAACGCTGTCCTGGGGCGGTGGGACGCCAGGCGGCCTGCGCACTGGAGCCTTCGGGTGAGCTCCTATCGGGCCACGAAACGCTGTCCTGGGTGGCGTTGACGCATGCGGCCTGTGCCACTGGAGCCAGCCTTCGGTGGAGCTCCTTATGGGGCCACGAAACGCTGTCCTGGGTGGCGGTGACGCATGCGGCCTGTGCCACTGGAGCCTTCGGTGGAGCTCCCTATGGGACCACGAAACGTTGTCCTGGGTGTCGTTACCGCATGCGGCCAGTGCAACTGGAGCCTTCGGTGGAGCTCCTTATGGGGCCACGAAACGCCGTCCTGGGTGGCGGTGACGCATGCGGCCTGTGCCACTTGGCCTTCGGTGGAGCTCCCGATTCGGTGGAGCTTCGTGCGGCCAGTAGCCTTCGGTGGAGCTCATGGGGCCACGAAACGCTGTCCTGGGCGGCGGCGGCCTGACGCAGCTTTGTATGGGGCGGCTGTCCTGGGCGCCGCATGCGGCCTGCGCCACTGGAGCCTTCGGGTGAGCTCCCTATCGGGCCACGAAACGCTGTCCTGGGTGGCGTTGACGCATGCGGCCTGTGCCACTGGAGCATTCGGTGGAGCCCCTTATGGGGCCACGAAACGCTGACCTGGGTGGCGGTGACGCATGCGGCCTGTGCCACTGGAGCCTTCGGTGGAGCGCCCTATAAGGCCACGAAACACCGTCCTGGGTGTCGTTAACGCATGCGGCCTGTGCCACTGGAGCCTTCGGATGAGCTCCCTATGGGGCCACGAAACGCTGACCTGGGTGGCGGTGACGCATGCGGCCTGTGCCACTTGCGCCTCCGGTGGAGCGCCCAATGGGGCCAAGAATCGCAGTCCTGGGTGGCGTTGGCACGTGCGGCCTGTGCCTCTGGAGCCTTCGGTGGAGCTCCCTATGAGGCCACGAGACGCAGCCCTGAGTGGGTGAAACGCAGGGAGGTGACGAGGCGGATGGGACGAGGAAAGAGGGGGGAGGAGGGGGAGGAGGAGGGGAGGAGACACGGGGCGCTCTCTCTTCAAAACGAGGACCCACCACCACAGGATGGTTGGGAAAAAATGCAACGGGCAGCCTCACCCCCAACGGCTGGGGGGGCAACGCAGGAAGGACTGAGACGAGAGGGAGATCGGATCGGATCGACTCGGCAGGAGGAAGCGTCATGCTCTGCAGCACCTTGAGGGTCTCGCGTTCCCCTTTGGCGTGGCACAGTTGTGGAGATTCTAAAACGCAAACGCAGTATTGGCATTATGTACTTAACTACACACACACACACATACAGATATACACACGTGCGTACACGTAAACTCGTACATACATGCGTACCTGCATACATACACCCATGCAACCAGGCATGCATGCACATGTGCAGACATGCAGGCTTACATAGATGTACATGCACATACACGCATACATACACACATGCATGCATGCATGCATACGTACACACTCTCGCACACTCGCACCTACACACGTACGCGCACTTACATATGTACCTACATACGTACATGAATGCACACACACATATATATATATATATATATATATACATATATGCATGTGCATATCATCATGCATAGATGAAGACATAGACGAATATCAATATTTACATGCATGGAGACATGCATGCACACATACATGCATGCATACATACGTGCATGCATACATACGTGCATACGTACGGTATTGCATACATGCATCCGCGCATACGTTCATACCTACATGCACCCATATACACATGCATGCATACATACATGCACACATACATAAGTACAAACACGCACACACACACACACACACACACACACACACTTAGACGCATACACAACGCCACAGACATACAAGCCGGCAACTATGCAGGCGTACGCCTACATGTATACATTCACATGCATCCATACACACATGCACACACGCACGCATTCATACACATACACGTACATACACATAGGCACCAATATATATACATATGCACATACATAAACACATGCACGAATGCATGATTGCATGCATACATGCAAATTTGCAGACATGCATACATACATGCACGCATACAAGTAGTACAGACATGCATCAAATCAGACATGCAGACAGACAGATAGGCAGTCAACTAGACAGACATTTATGCATACATGCATGCATGCATATATACATGCATACCTACATTCATACATACGCATGCGTACCTACATACGTGCATACATACACACCAACAAATAAACATACATGCATACATACATACAAGCATACATACATACATACCTATAACCATGATGGCAATACGTATATGTGTATATGTATATACGTGTAGATATATTCTACACATACACCCCACCGCTCCGCGAGGCGCGAGGGAAGTTTCCCCCACGCTCTCATGAGCTCTCTGTCCCGAGTCCTGTATTCTAGTATTCTAGGGGCTGGAACCCCACATGCTCGGACTGTTCGGGCCCCAATTCGCAGAGCGGAGCTCTGAATATGTGCCTCAAAGCATACGCACTCGCTGCTCCTCCCCTTATTCGCGGAGCGCTGCTCTGCTGAGTGACCTCACAGCAGGGTTCCTGGCCTCAGAGCATGTGCGGGCTCACTGCTGCTCCTCTCATTAGCAGAGCGCCGCTCTGCTAATTTGACTCAGAGCATGCGCACTCGCTGCTCATGCTTTAGTCACCGGAGGGGCCAAAACTGGCCAAGAGGGCCCAAAACTGGCCAAAAACGCGTGAAAGCGGGCACGGTCGTGGCTGGAGACACGCCGCGGCCCTCAAGACCAAGGCTCAGTGCTTCCCCGCGGGGCGACTCTTCCGCTCAAGACGAGTCTGGAGAGGGGCAGGAGAGGAGAGGTAGGGCGGCAAGGGAAAGAGCAGGAGGTCAGCAGCGGGAGGGGGCAAAGGACAGAGACAGGGGCAGGAGGAGGATCGGGGCAGACGGCGGGGGGGGTCCGGAGTGGAGGAGGAGGGGACGCGGCTGGGGGGAGCAGGGGATGATAGGAGCCGGCTACACACAAGATTGACCATAACCTGCGCGCTCGAGGCCCCCCCGCGCCTTCCGAAGGCCCAGCACCCCGAGGTCACTCCAGCCTGGGGGGCAATCTAACGTGTAGCCGAAGGGAAGAGATAAACGAACGAAGGAACGCCGGAGTCGCGTGCGCTCCGCCAAGGAGCTCGCCGGCGCCCATCAGGGCGTGGCTTGGAAGCCGTGACCTCGACAATACGGATGGGAGAAGGGGAGGGGAGGAGGGGAGAGAAGGAAGAGACGAGGAAACGAGGGGAGGAGACCCAGGAAAGGGAAGGAGTCAGTGGGGGCAGGGGAAGGAGAACGGAGAAGGGAGAGGAGAGGAGGAGACGAGGAGACGAGGAGACGAAGGGAGGATATCTGGGCAACAGAAGGCGTCAGGGCAGGCAGGGCACGCGGAGGGGGGCTGAGAGGCATGCCCAGGAGCGGCGGGGGCCAAAGCGTGCGCTGGCCACGCCCGAACCCCTCCTCGAGGCGCGGCCGCGGGCGGATGATCCACCGATGGGCCCACGCCAACGGCGCCTCCAGCAGTTTGCCAGTCACCTTTGAAGACATCAGCACTCCCCACTTGTGTTCCTAACAGAACGGAATGAGGACGTGCCGACCCCCTCGGACTGAGCACGCCCACTATTGGGCGGGCATCGCTGGTCCGGGGACGCACGCCGGCAAGGCGCCCTGATGGCTGCTGCTCATACCTGAGGCGGCTCGCCTTCGGTTGAGCCGACAACGGAAAGAACGACACTCCGTTTCCTCAAAGCTGGACTTCTCAGTACCAGTTCTACCTGCTAAGGTGGCAGACGCAGCAGCCTTGGCCCGAAACGAGTGAGAACAGGGTGTCATGCAGTGAACAAACCACTCCCCCCGCTTTCTCGACCGAGTCGGCCCCTCGGGGATTACACTCCGAATGACCCCAAAAGATCCAATGTCCACAGCCGCGTGGAAAGCGCACCTGCGTCGAGGCCCTTGTCGCGCGCCTGGAAGTGCACCCTTGCTGAAGCCCTTGCATCGCGCACCACCCTCACGGTCTCCTCACCGACAACGCCCACGTTGCTGATCGAGGCGTCCCGCTTAGAACCCACACACCTGGCACGGCATCCATGGTGAAGTCGAGCCCTGGAGAGACTTCGGCTGATAACCAATAGCTTGCCAGTCACCTTTGAACGCACCAGTGTCCACAACAAACTGAACCAAATGGAGTGAATATGTGCCAACTCCCTCGGGCTGAGCTTTTCTCTGATCCGGGTACGCACGCCGGCAACGCGCCCTGATGGCTGCTACTCAAGCCCGAAGCGCCGAAACGCCTCGCCTTCAGCTGAGCCGACGGCGTCAAGAATGACAACCCGTTTCCTCAAAGCTGGACTTCTGGCTACCGGGTCTACAGGCTAAGCCGGCAGACGCAGCAGCCTTGGCCTTAAACAAATCAGAACAGGCTGTCAGCAAGGACGAAAACGATTCCCCCGCCTACGCTGCGGAGCTTGTCATTCTCGCGGCGGCCGGCGGCAGCTGTGCACGGGCGAACGGCGTGCCGCACCCTCGGCGAGGGTGTGAGGCCGTGCTCACCGGATCGCGCTCGGGGCCCTCCTCCACATATCTCCTTCGCAGACGCCCCATGCTTCATGAGATCTGCCTGCCGAGGACCGTGCGGCTGCCGGCTGCGCCCATCGGAAGGCGAGCGCCAGGCGATGCCGACGACGGGCGGACGGCGTCGGGGATGGACGCTCGCCGTGGATCGGCGAACGCGCGACGTCGACAGATCGGCCACACGATCGGCCCGAGGGCCGCAGGTGGAACGTTCCCCCGGCCCGCCCGTGGGGAGCCCCGCGCCGTGGCGGCCGGCGGCGGTCCGCGATCGCGCGTGGCGCCCGGCGCCCACGGCCGAGCGCCGAGCGGGGCTCCCAGCCGGCCCCCGCTGCGATCCGATCGCTCGCGGGGGGCGGCTGTCACACTGAGGCTCAGAGGAAGCCTCGTCGTGGTGGTGGGCAATCATGAGAAACGGGGGCCGTGCGACTGTCATTGCAAGAAGTACTACTCGCTGAGGAGCTCTGTCCGTGAGAATCTGGATGTGAGAGCGAGTCCGCGTAGACGACGACGACAGCGACGACTTCAGTGACGTCCTCCCCCTCCTCTGGACAGTTTCCAAGAGTGCCGAGGGAGACACGAGCGGAAGAGCGAAGGGGAGTTCCTCTTGCCGTTCTCCCCGCGACAACTTACGCAAGCGCGCAAGGCGTTACTACGCCCGCTCTCTGGCGTGCTACTCGCGGCGCCTGCCGACACTTGGGGAGCCCAAGTTCCACGCTGGCTATATCGCGGTAGCCATGTGTGTAACCCTTCGTGCGAGTGAGTCTGAACGTGGGTGATCTGAGTGTGAACAAGTCGGACTGTGAGTGGACCTGGGTACGATCGAGCCTGAGTGTGAGTGAGTCTGGATATCACAAGCGTGAGTACGAGTGGGTTTGATTATGAGTGAGTCTGGGCACGAGCGAGTATGAGTGCGAGTGGGTCTGGTTGTGAGTGGGTCTGAAAGTGGGTGAGTCTGACTTTGAGCGTGATGAATACAAGTCTGAAAATGAGTGGGCTTGGGTGCGAGGTAGTCTGCGTATGAGTGGGTCGGCGAGCTAGTGTGTCTGAGTGTGAACGATTATGAATGTAAATTGGTCAGTGTGCGGGTGGGTCTGAGTTTGAGCAAGTCGGAGAATAAGCGAGTAAGTATGTATGACTCGCAACATGATCGAATCGGACATGAGAGAGTCCGAACATGATGCGTCAGTCCAATTGAGGAAGAGATGCTGATGAGCAAGCCTGGGCGCAAATGAATGTGTCCGAATGGGGTAAAGCAGGATGAGGTGAGCGAGGGAGTGAGGAGCACACAATTCCAAAGAAAAGTCTGGGGGGAACAGAAACAGGCAAACCCACCCCTGGCGGCTCCGCCTTGCGGTGCCCAAGTGCCACGCCTGCTATATCACGGTGAGCACTGGACCAAAAAAAAAACATAAATTTCTGGGTGGCGCAGAAACAAGCAAAGCGCCGCCTGAGACAGACATCCCCACGATCTGGGCGCGAATCCTGGAGTGTCCCCACCCCTGGCGGCTCCCCCTTGGGGTGCCCAAGTGCCACGCCTGCTATACCGTGGTGGACACTGGACAACAGGCAAACGGCCTGAACGATCCCCACAGTCTTGTCGCGAACCCTGGAATGTCCCCACCCCTGGCGGCTCCCCTCTGGGGTGCCCTAGTGACACGCCAGCTAAATCGCGGTGAGCATTGGACAACCTGAGAAAACAGCGGGGGGGGGAGAAACAGGCAAACCGCCTGAGACATCCTCACAAACTGCTCCGAAAACAGAGGATGTTGGGCATGCAAGCAAGCAAGCCGCCTGGGACATCCCCCCCAACCTTGGCGCGAGTCCTGGAATGTCCCCACCCCTGGCGCGCCCCCCCCACGGAGTGATGAAGCCAGCGTCTCGCCTGAGACTTCCTCGGAATGGAATCCGAAAGTGGAGGGCGTTGAGCATGCAAACAGGCAAACCGCCTGAGACATCCCCACAATCTGGGCGCGAACCCTGGAGTGTCCCCACCCCTGGCGCCCCTCCCGCGGGGTGCCCAAATGCCACACCTTCTATATCGCGGTGATCCATGGAATCGGATGGGGGGGCAGAAACAGGCAAACCGCCTGAGACATCCTCACAAACTGTTCCGACAGCAAAGCATGGTGGGCATGCAAACAGGCAAACCGCCTGAGACATCCCCAAACAAAAATCTGAGCGCGAATCTTGGAATGTCCCCACCCCTGGCGCCCCCCCGCCGGAGTGCTGAAGCCAGCGCCTCGCCTGAGACTTCTTCTGAATCTGCTCCGACAGCAAAAGATGCTGGGCATCCCAAGAGGCTAACCGCCTGAACCATCTCCACAATCTTGTCGCAAACCCTGGGGTGTCCCCACCCCTGGCGGCTCCCCGCTGGGGTGTCCGAGCCCATGCCGGCTAAATCGCGGTGAGCATTGGACCACCGAAGAAAACAGCGAATTGGAGGGAGAAATAGGCAAACCGCCTGAGACATCCTCACACATTGTTCCGAAAGCAAAGCATGGTGGGCATGCAAACAGGCAAACCGCCTGAGACAGCCCCTAGAAAAAATCTGAGCGCGAATCTTGGAATGTCTCCACCCCTGGCGCCCCCCCCCGTTGGAGTGCTGAAGCCAGCGCCTCGCCGGAGACTTCCTCTGAATATGCTCCGAGAGCAGAAGGTGCTAGGCATGGAAACAGGCTAACCGCCTGAACCATCCCCACAATCTGAGCGCGAATCTTGGAATGTCCCCACCCCTGGCGCCCCCCCCGTTGGAGTGCTGAAGCCAGCGCCTCACTGGAGACTTCCTCTGAATATGCTCCGAAAGCAGAAGGTGCTGGGCATGCAAAGAGGCTAACCGCCTGAACCATCTCCACAATCTTGTCGCGAACCCTGGGGTGTCCCCACCCCTGGCGGCTCCCCGCTGGGGTGTCCGAGCCCATGCCGGCTAAATCGCGGTGAGCATTGGACCACCGAAGAAAACAGCGAATTGGAGGGAGAAATAGGCAAACCGCCTGAGACATTCTCACACATTGTTCCGAAAGCAAAGCATGGTGGGCATGCAATGCAAACAGGCAAACCGCCTGAGACATCCCCAAACAAAAACTGAGCGCGAATCTTGGAATGTCCCCACCCCTGGCGCCCCCCCCGTTGGAGTGCTGAAGCCAGCGCCTCGCCGGAGACTTCCTCTGAATATGCTCCGAAAGCAGAAGGTGCTGGGCATGCAAAGAGGCTAACCGCCTGAACCATCTCCACAATCTTGTCGCGAACCCTGGGGTGTCCCCACCCCTGGCGGCTCCCCGCTGGGGTGTCCGAGCCCATGCCGGCTAAATCGCGGTGAGCATTGGACCACCGAAGAAAACAGCGAATTGGAGGGAGAAATAGGCAAACCGCCTGAGACATCCTCACACATTGTTCCGAAAGCAAAGCATGGTGGGCATGCAAACAGGCAAACCGCCTGAGACATCCCCAAACAAAAATCTGAGCGCGAATCTTGGAATGTCCCCACCCCTGGCGGCTCTCCCCTGGGGTGCCCGAGTGACACGCCGGCTAAAACGCGGTGAGCATTGGAGCACCAAAGAAAATAGCGGGATGGAGGGAGAAATAGGCAAACCGCCTGAGACATCCTCATAAACTGCTCCGACGGCAAAGGATGGTGGGCATGCAAACAGGCAAACCGCCTGAGATATCCCCCAACAAAAATCTGAGCGCGAATCTTGGAATGTCCCCACCCCTGGCGCCCACTTTTTGGAGTGCTGAAGCCAGCCAGCGCCTCGCCGGAGACATCCTCAGAACCTCCTCCGAAAGCAGAAGGGCATGCAAGCAGGCAAACCGCCTGAACCATCCCCACAATCTTGTCGCGAACCCTGGAGTGTCCCCACCCCTGGCGGCTCCCCCCTGGGGTGCCCGAAGGACAATCTCGGTGAGCATTGGATCACCGAAGAAAGCAACCGGATGAGGGGAGAAATAGGCAAACCGCCTGAGACATCCTCACACATTGTTCCGAAAGCAAAGCATGGTGGGCATGCAAACAGGCAAGCCGCCTGAGACTGCCTCAGAATCTGCTCCGACAGCAGAAGGTGCTGGGCATGCAAAGAGGCGAACTGCCACAATCTTGTCGCGAATCCTGGAGTGTCCCCACCCCTAGCGCCTCCTCCATGGGGTGCCCAAACGCTACCCCTGCCATATCTCGGTGAGCAGCGGACCACCAATAAGTCTGAGTGAGTCGGGGTCTTAGTATGAGAGGAGTATGCGTGTGAGTTAGCCTGATTGTGGTGGAATCTAAAAATGAATGAGTCGCAAAAGGGGTGAGTCACAATGTCAGTGAGTCTGAGCGTACTGAGTATGAGTATGAATGAGTCTGAGTGTAAGTGAGTCTGACTGTGTCTGATTGTGAGTGAGTCAGAGTATAAATGAGTCTGAGTATGAGTGACTCTGAGTGTGAATGAGCATGAGTGTGAATGAACCACTCGGATTGAGGAAGAGGAGGAAGAGAAGAAGAGGAGAAGAAAGAAGGCTTGTTCGTTCTCGGAGCCGTCTAAGTAATTACCAAAACCCCGTCTTAGGAGATGGGGAACTATACACTACATAACCCGTACACAATTCAGAAGTGCATTTGCTCGCCCGCCAACCAAATTCCCCAGACTCCATGTTCAGTATGCCTCCCCGCTCCTTATCCACGCCACCCTGTCCTGTGCCAGCTTCATCCACTCGGTTTCCTGGTGCTTGGCAGGAGGGCGGCAGTGCTCGGTCGCTAGGATGGGCTACCACGCCCGGGCAGGAAGAGTAGCCCTGGTCGTGGACAGAATGGCGTTGTGATACCTCCTCTGCAGGCTCGACACGAAACTGGAAGGCGGTTGCGTGTTCGACCACAGATCCCTTGTTACCACTCGCTCCAGAGCTGTCTTCGGTGGTCTTCGGCGGTCTTCGGACGGATTTCGGACGGTGTTCGGCGGTCGTCGGCAGTCTACGGCAGTCTTCTGAAGGTCTTCGGCAGTGTCTGGCGGTCTTTGGCGGTTTCCAGCGGTCTTCGGCGCGAAAGCTGGATGGGTTGCGTTCAACAAGGGGTCCATGATCGAACACCTAAAGGCGGTGTGACCGGGCGCCTACACTTGCTCTCAACCGAAGAGAAAAACGCTCAACAATGCAACCAAGACGCCCCGTCGACGATCCGTTACGCGCCTCAATCCTGCATCGACTGAGGGGCATGAAGCCGATGCCACTGTCCTTCCCTGCGTCCTCCCCCATGGATACCTTTCGTTCCTTGTTGCTTCCCCACTTTGCTACGGCAGGTCCGTGCCGTGTCGACCTGGGCGTTGGTCCCTGACACCGCGCTGGATCGTTCAACCTTGAACGATCGGCCGCTGCCGCAACGTCCGATCGTTCAACATCGACCGATTCTGGGTCGCCGGCGGCGTTCAACCTTGAACGCCCGCGCTGGGGTCGCCGCTGGTCGACACGACGCAAACCTACCGTACCCTCATCGATGCCTTGGGCGACGCACGCTTTTTCGAGCTGCTGCTGCTGCTGGTGCTGCTGCTGCTGCCGAGTCAGTTGGAGCTCACGATACGGAGCTGCCTCCACAAGTGCTTTCTGGAACTCTCGGGAGCCGCACCCTGGCCGCTGGCCTGGCCCAACAAAGCGAGAAGGATGGCATCAAGACGGACAAGCCCAACAAGCAACGATCACGTAATCATCCTAATCCGAAAGCCCTTATAACGGCGACGAGGCGACGATCGAAAGCAGTGCCCCGGCACTGCTTTGAACGCGTTCAAAGCAGTGCCCCGGCACTGCTTTGAACGTATGATATGATGATATGATGATGATTATGATTGATGCTGATGATGATTTTTCCAGCGTACACTGTCCGCAACTGCGGCAATCAACATCATGCTCCACTTGCCCGCAACTGCGGCCATCACCAACGCTGCGCCGCGAAGCTCCACGGAGGGCGCTCGGCAGGTCGCCCGCTCGAGCCCCACTCGACTTCACGCTGAGGAGGCGAGCCCTCAGGGGCATTGTCCGCAACTGCGGCATGATCAGAGGGCCACCACTGCGCGCCATCAGCGCCCCAGTCGCTCGAGCTCCAGTCCCACCAAGACCAGCCCTGCCATCTCGTGGCGGGACTGCGCGCCTCCCATGCGCCGCTGCCGCTGGCGTCCCAGGACCCAGCCGCCACTGCGGCACAAGAAGGGGTCGCATCGTCGCCGTTGGCAGCTTGCGGCGGTGGCGTGTTCCCAGCTCGCTCAGCCCCAGCGTCTCTCCCCGCAGCTGCGGTTCCCATCTGGGGTCGGACGCCCTTCTCCGCAACTGCGGTGTCCGCGTAGCTGCCCTTCTTGCCGCCCTTCTTGCCGCCCTTCCTGCCGCCCTTCCTGCGTTCCAACCTCGCGGCGAGTCTTTCAGGGGACCTGCGGCACGTATTGTGCGTGAAAGCCACCAGAGGGAAGTGCGCTCCGTGCCTCGCCCTGCCGAAGGCGCCATGCCATATCTTGTCGTCGAGGTTGCCCTGCTTCACACTGAAGGGATAGCGCACCCAATCGTCGCGTTCCCTGCGCGCCATCCTTTGCTCGAACTCCGCATCTGCGGTCAAGGATTCGCCAGATGGCGTCAGGAAGGCGCGCATCTTGTTTTCAACGGGCTCAGCCTTGGGCACGTAGTCTGAAGCATCTTCCCAGGGCCATTCGTGTAGTCGAAGACAGGGAAAGACGGATCATGCTGGGTCGTCAAGAATCCGCCCTCACGGTCGTGCAGAACACTCAGGCCATGGTGAAGCTTGTACTGCCCAGGACAGTTTATGAACAAAATCGCCATGCTGTCTGCCCTGGGCTGGCCGCCTGCTGTCTTCCAGGGGGTCCACGCGGCGACGTCCACAGTCAGGCCGCAAGTGCGGCACCAGGACACAAGCTGGAACATGCACATGTTGAAGTCCCCCATGCAGACCTTCACGTCCCATTCCCTGACGTAGGCGACGAACCAGTTGTAGAACTCATGGAGCTTCGTGACGCCCCAGTCTTGGTTGGCCAAGCTGTGGTGGACGTGCACCGCCATGACGTTGAAGGAGCCCCCCAAATGGGGCACGGCCTGGTCCAGGTGGACGCGCACCACCATCGCCCTGGAGCACTTGTTGTGCAGCTTTGGCGCAGGAGCCTCCGCAACTGCGGACTGTTTCTTCTTCTTCGTTTTGGACTTCTCCTGCTTGTGGAAGAGTCTCGCAAAGTCTACGTGTTCAATGTGGCCGCCACTGCGGTCCCTCATGCCAACAAGGAGGGTCCCTGATGGCTCGCCGCCCTTAACGCACAGGTAGTTGTATTGAGTCCGACTCCGAAACCTATCTTCCGCAACTGCGGCTGCACTGTCCCTCGCGTCGTGCTCCCCACTGAGTACCGCGCAGGTCTCGTCGTCGCACTCGCAGAGGGCGATGATCTGGGCAGGGATCGCGCGGAGCTGCGCCCACTCGTCCGCGCGTTGCGTGGGTCTAGCTGCAGTCCCTCCGAAGTTGGCCCTGTAACAAACAAAAAAAAAAAAAAAAGAAAAAAAAAAAAATAAAAAAAAAAAAGAAAAAAAGAAAAAACAAAAAAATGCAAAAAATAAAAAAACAAAACAAAATGAAAAAGAAAAAAAAAAAAAAAAAAAAAGAAAAAATAAATAAATAAAATAAGGAAAACAAAAAAAAAAAAAAAAACATAAAAAAAAAAAAAAAAAAAAAAAAAAAAGAAAAAAGAAAAAAAAAAGTAAAAAAAAGAGGAAGAAGAAAAACTCAAAAAGAAAAACAAATACAAAACAAAGATAAAAAAAGATAATAAAGACAAAAAAAAAAAAAAAGCGGGGGGGGCCGAACAGCCGTCCCGCTTCGAACTCCGTTTTCTCCTCCCCTGCGTCGACAAGAGCTCTTTGTTTTTCCGACAGATTGCTTGTCTCGATGATGGGCACCCGTTTCCAGGTTCTCCGCGACGACAACACTCTCGGCATGTAGGAGTCATGTGCTGCCGCAACAGCGGCTCCCGCACCTCCCCGGGACTCAGCCTCGTCAGCGGAGGCAGCCGAGGACGCGACGGTGCTGTCGCCATCTTGCGTCCGCTGGTCGTCGTCATCATCCGCAACTGCGGCTTCCTCGTCTTGGCCTCCCTCCTCCTCCTCAGCGTTGTGGATGAACACCGTTCTGGCGAATCGAAGTCCACGGTCCATACTCCCTGAGGATGCGCTCGGGCGCGCGGGCGGCCACATGCTTGCGTCTTCGCGCGCGCCACCTCGAGCCACGGTGGCTACGGAAATGGATCGTGAATGGGCATGGGGTCGGATGGAGGGAGGAGACAAAGAGGATTCGAGGAGTGGCAGAAGGAGGGCGAGGACTCAAAGGAACCGAAAGAACAACAAAAGGACTGGCGGAGAAGCAGAAGGAGGGCGACGATTGCAAGGGACTGTGAAAGGATTATTTTCACAGCAGCAGGAAGACCGCAACTGCGGTTTTGCCTCATCTACTGCCCGCGCGGGAGCCGCTTGGAAAAACAACTTCCCTCTGGACTTCCTGTGGGTCCGCAACTGCGGCCTGCATCACGCTAGGGCTGGGATTACCAGCGCCATTTGCCCTCCCAGGGTTCTCACAGTTTCCGAATGCACGAACTGCGACAGCGCCGAACGGTTCCCAGACGCCGCGTCGTTCGCGACTTTTTGCAGCCACCCAGCAAACGTGAGCGGCCATTGCTCCTTGTGCTGCATGCACATCTCCTCGTCCCAATGCGTCTTGAACCATGCCCACTCCCCCCTCTGCTCGTCTGAGAGGACGCCTTTTCCGCGAGCCAGGCGATCCAGAGCTGCCATCCTGTTTTTCTTGATCTTGAACTCCTCGGGATTCCACTGCGCTAGGGCGTGGTTGTTAGCCAAAGCCGTTTCCACCGCAACTGCGGCCTCCTTCTTTGCCCTCAAGGCGGCCTCGGCCTCTCGAATCTGCTTCTTGAGATCGTGCAACGCCTTCGTCCTGTCGTTCGCTTCCAGAGCCAGGCGCCGCTTTTTCGCCACCACTGCGGCTTCGTGGTCTCGCTGGGCAGTCAACGCTCGTAGGACCTCGTAGTCCTCCCGCGCCAGCTCTCTCAACCGCTTCTTTTGTTTGTGTCGTTGCTGTCGGCAATCCTGCGCTAGTTTCTCCATGCCCACTTGGCGCAGCATATCTTCCGCCTCGCGGAGCGTTTCTGCCAAGGACGTCGCCACTGCCACCTGCTCGGCCGCCTCTGCGTCGACCACGCAGTCCATGGATACCGAGGATCCTTGAGGCCCAGGTTCCGCAACTGCGGCATCGCACTGTTCCGCAAGAGCCTCGGCCCACGAGGCCTCCTCTTGCTCTTCGTCCTCCTCGTGCTCCTCGTGCACCTCCTCCTCCTCCTCCTCCTCCCCGCCCTCCTCCTCGCCCTCCTCGTGGCCTGGCTCCTGGCCTAGCGCTTCGTCGCCGAGCTTCTCCAACACGGAATCTGTGGCGTCGTGTTTCTCGTATTCGTGTATGAGACGCAGCACGTCATTGTAGGACCATTTCAAACGTTTCTGCTCGCATTCTTCCCTCACCTCCGCGACTGCGGTGTCCACTTTTGCTCGCAGCCCCCCTGTTTCCCAGAGTTCCGCCGCCTCTCGGCAAATCTCGAGATCTCCTGACTTGTCGAAGGGCGCTCGAATTCCCACTTTCAGGAAACCTTTCGCGGCGTCCAAGTGCAAGTGCACATTCTCCAACACTGACAGCATCAAGTCGGCGCAATCGGAACGCCGCTACTGCGGCACGTGCTTCCCCAACGCCATTTGCTGCACCAGCGCTTTGGTCTCGAGGGCAATGTACCGGCGCTTCACGTGCTGGTTCAAGTCCGTGTCCACGGGCTGCGCAACTGCGGTCGCCCCCCCGCCGTGAATGATCAGCACGTAGCCGCGCTGCCAGGCGAGTCTCCGCACAGCGTCTGCTTTGTGCGGGAAATGGTCGTCGGCCATGAGGATGCGCCACTTTCCCCGCAACTGCGGGTCGTCGGGCCAGGCCCGCAAGTGCCGCTGCAAGAATGATACAACGTCGTCTGCGCGGTAGGACCCCTTCTCGGACGTCGCCGTGCTCACCCAAGACGGATAGCCGCGACTGCGGGCATGTGCGGCCAAGCCCTCAGCGATGACAGATCCCCCCTTGAACATTAGCTCCGCCGGCGGTGGTCCGCAACTGCGAATGTCCTCCGCGTCGCTCGACACCGTCAGGTTCGCTGTCCACCGAGCCCTGCTGTCGTCATGCGCCTCGACAAGCGGGACAATGCCACCCTTCACAGCCAAGGTCGGCTTCGAGGCCGACGACGACTCGTTGTGGTGAAAGGGCGACTGGTCCCAGTTCAGGATGTGCGGGTCGTACCCCAGAAGCTCCTCTGCAGCTGCGCGGACCCTGGCCACGATCAAGATCATAGTCTCAAAACGAGATTGGAGCAACCATTTTGGCACCTTGTACTTGCGGTTCGGCTTCTTCATGCTCAGGCCGTAGGAGCGCCGCCACTTCACCCACCACCGAGGCCGCAACTGCGGCACCATCGGTTTGCCTCCCCGCTTCATTGTCTCCACGCAGTAGTCCGCGACGAGTAGCTTCGCCTTCGTAACCAGCAGGGATTGGGAGAACCTGGCCAACATCTTGGGCCTCTCCTCCGCAACTGCGGTTCGCTTGGCCACCGCCTTCCAGTCCACGGAGTACCTCATGTGGGACCACCACTCGTACAGAGCGGCTTCCAGCCATGGAGCCTTGGTCGGGCGCCCTTGGTTGCCCCGCGCGCGGCGTCGGCCATGCACGCCCGCCGTGCCATGTCCACCTTGTGTGCGCCAGTTTTGAAACCACTTGGAGACGGCCTGGCGCTGCTGGACGACCCCCATGCCCTTCGGCCACGTGAACCGCTCGCAAAAAGACGCGAATGAATTCCGTGGCAGAACGCCCTCGCCCATCCAACCACAACTGCGTGCGTGCGCCTCCAGGTCTTTGCAAACCAGTTCGCGGTCTCTGAGCATGTGCGGGCACACGCGCCGCTTCTGTTCCGAAACTTCGGGTTTTGGGCGTGCGCTGGCCAGTGCGTGCGCCCTGATCTGCTCCTCCTGCAACGCCTCGGGCATAGCCTCAGCCATGGCAAGCAATATACCCATTTCCTGCACGCCCGTCTGCCACTCTAACGCCGCCATGAGAGCGGGGCGTGGCGCGCTCGCCTCTCTCGGCGCCTCTGCTGGTTCGCCCTCGCCCTCGGAGTCGTGCAGGACCATGGGTCCAGCAGGGCCGCTGGCCCCGCAACAGCGGTACGCCCGCACCTCCTCCAAGGTTAGTTCCTGCGTGACAACGAGCATGTCGTGCAACCACGGTTCGTCCCAGCGGCGCACCCCGAAATCGTACAGTTCCTCCCGAAGCCATTTGCGCGTCTCGGCATTTTGCGGTTTCTTCAACATCATCGCCATAAGGTCAATGCCGCAGTTTCCATCGCAAACAGTCCCTAGGACCCATTGTCCCAGAGGACCGTAGAACCTGTTCAACGCGTCCGCCCCCTCAGAGCACACGCCACCCACCGCAACAGCGGCCACCCAGTGGCGCACCTCATGGAGAGGGTTCTCGGGAGTCACGGGCCTGAGTTCCACCGTTGTCCATTCCCCGAACAGATCCTCAGCAGCGGCGAGTACGCACGCCACGCCGTCGACGGCGCATGGCTCAGTGCACTTCTCCTTTGCCCATGGCATGTAGAAGTCAAGGAGGTCCTTGCGGTTCTCGCCTTCCCACACGTAAGGTTGACGCCCGAACCGCAAGGCAAACAGCATGAAAGCTGAATACCCTATGTAGGAATTCTCGGACAGAATCTGCCTCAGGAGAGCCATCACGCGGTCAGGCACCGTCGCCGCCACTGCGGCCTGGATATTTGG
The DNA here is from genome assembly GCA_963575745.1 of Prorocentrum cordatum. NCBI lineage: Eukaryota > Dinophyceae > Prorocentrales > Prorocentraceae > Prorocentrum > Prorocentrum cordatum. The sequence goes on from CAUYUJ010018026.1 coordinate 844,630, forward strand.
CGCGTCTTCCACAGGTACACCTTTCTCTGGCGCCAGGGGTGGCGCCGCGACTCGTGGCCGCAAGGCGTCGCCAACAGGCGCCGCAACTCGTGCTGCAGCCTTTGGGTCTGGGCACGGGAAGAATGCGACCTGCGTCTTCGACCAGTTCTCTGGCAGCGGCCGCGCTGGTGGCAAGCGTGCTGAAGTGGTGTGTCTTTGTCCGCTTCCACTCCCTCAGGAGCTTCAACCGCAATTGCGGTCTCCTGCGCAGCAGGCGGGTCTGGTGTTGCGTGCACTTGAGCTGGAGGAGCTGGAGGGACTGCTGCTGCGGGTGCTTCGGGCTCAGGGGCTGCTGGAGGTTTGGGTTCTGCGGGTGCTTCTGGTGCTGGAGCTGCGTGTCCTTCTTGCGCAGGAGCTGCGAGTTCTGCTGGTGTTGCTGGTGCTATGTGTGCAGGGGCCGAGGGAGCCGCAACTGCGGTGCCGCCTGGAGCAGCAACTGCGGGTGGTGGCGTCGCGCCCGGTCGCCAAGCAGACGGCCGCAAATGAAAGCGAGGCGGCTCAGCAAGGCCGTACTGCGACGCGGGCCACTTCGCTAGGCACGGAAAATCCGCACATGCGTGCACCTTTATCTTCTTGGGGCACGGAACGCCGCTACAGCGGCTCAAGATGTTGGCGAGCCCAGTGGTGCCATACTTCGTTTTCCTCGGTGCGCAGCCGCTGTCGTAATGGAGCCACTCCACCTCGAAATGCGTTCCGTCCTCCTCGCCATGCCATGTCCGCCCCACGGGAACATCCATGAGCGGTCGCGTGGCGAACGACTCGGGCCGGGCACTCGGCTGCGGGCTACAGAACTAGGAAGAGGGTGGGGAGGAGGGAGGAGCAACTGAAGACGATGCGGAGGGGCGAAGAAGGAGGTACATTTCAACAACGCCCGCGCGGAAGCCCCAATCATCGCGCGCACAGGGTTTCGATGCTTCACTCCATGCTTCTCTAAGAAAAACGCTCGCCCACGCAAGTTGGCGCACTAAGGCGTGCACCCGTGGAACACCCTAAACCTTCCGCCTGCCTCCTCACACCGCCTCGCCCTCCGCGTGTTCACGCGCACCCAGCCACCCAGCAACTGCGGGCACTCAGTAGCCCCACCGCAACTGCGGCCCATACGGCTTCGGGCCTCAGTCGAACAGACTGGGGATTTGGAGCTCGAGGTAATCCAGAGCCGCTTGCTTGCGCTGGTGCTGCGTCATGCCCTCCCACTCGTAGTCGTAGCCCTTCACCGACTGCGCCGACTGCCTCTTCTTCTTTGTAAGTTTATTCACATCCATCTCGATCCTTTTGCCCTTGTTGGCACACTCTCGCGTGATGGTCGCGACCCAAGCGCCCTTGAAGTCCCAAACGACGGTGAAGCCAGAGCCGCTCCCCTGCGCCACGGGGGAGTCGACCTCCTTTTGCTTCGCCAGCGGGGAGGCAGGGTCAACCGCCGTTGCCCAGTCCCTGTCCGCCACTGCGGCCTCGTCCTTGTCGCCGTCGTCGATGTCGGGGACACCGCCGAGGCTCACGTCGTCCACGATCATGTCGATCAGCCACCCAAGGTCTGCAGCGACCAGCCACAACGTCCTCCGCTTGAAGCTGGCCACCCGCACGTTTCGAACGGCCGTGTCGTGCGGAAACTTCATGGGGCTCTTTGCGGGCATCTGTACGGAGTGCACAGTGGCTATGGCCGACTCCACGGCCTCGCCCCTGGGCAGGCCAGTAGACGCCGCACGCGTTCCAGTCTTCTGCTTCTTGGCGCTGGTCGGGGTCGCTGCCTGCTTCTTCGTGGCGTCCGTGGAGCTGACCAGGGCCGACATGGGGTCATCTGCTTCGTCCCCCGCGTCGCCGTCGCTCTCCTCGTCCGCAACTGCGGCGCCGCCCTGCTTCGCGAGTTCATTCTTCAGCGCGTCCCAGGCCTTGGAGGCCTTCAAGGCCCCTGCGGTCGGTTTACCTTTGGCGCACACCTTGAGCAGCCAAGCCTTTTGCATGTTCACGTGCACGACAGTTATCTCTCCGAGGGGCCATGCGTGGAGCACCTTGACATCCTTTTCGGGGACGGGGGTGGTCTGCGCAAGCCAACCTCCACGGATGCACAAGACCTTCTCAACGCACACAGGGCTCAATTCGCTCGAAGTCGGCATGTGTGCTACTGCGCTGGACACAGCCGCAACTGCGGGCAAGGCGGAGGTGCGGGCAGTGGGGCCGCGCGCGGTTGAGCCAGATGGCGAGACGAACGCCTCCCTGGAGGGCCTCCCACGGCCCCTGCGATCCTCGCGCCTCCCTGGAGGGCCTCCGCCCTCAGAATGCTTCAAAGCAGTGCCGGGGCACTGCTTTGAAGCACCTGGGTGCTTCAAAGCAGTGCCGCGGCACTGCTTTGAAGCATTCTGAGGGCGGAGGCCCTCCAGGGCCTCCGCCCTCAGCCCAGGGCCCTCCAGGCCCTCCAGGGCCTCCAGGGAGGCCCTCCAGGGCCTCCAGGGCCTCCAGGGTGGCCCTCCAGGGCCTCCAGGGCCCTCCAGGCCCTCCAGGGCGGAGGCCCTCCAGGGCCTCCAGGGAGGGAGGGAGGGAGTGAGGAAATGAGTAGTTTCGGCTTCCAACATGGGAGGAAGGGGAGAAAGGAGGAGGAGAGAGGGAGGAAGTGGAGGAAGGGCGAGGGAGGAGAGGGAGAAGGGAGGGAGGAGGTCCGTTTCGAACCTCCGAGCTCGATCGTCAGCGGTCCGCTACTGCGGCATCAGCTAACAGAAGCAGTGACACTGCAAACTACACGAGCGCTCCGCAACAGCGGTCACGCGTGCGCCCCCCCCTTCGGCCTGTTGCCCGCAACTGCGGTCACGCGAGCAAGCCGCCCTGACTGCCGCCACTGCGGCTTCTTAATTAATTAGAGCGACCTCTTCCCGCTTTCGTCGAACCCTTTCTTCGATTTCTTCGGCGCGGGCTGGCCCGAAGGCTTCCCTTTGGCCCTCTTGGCCGCGTCCGTCTTCCACGTCTCCTCGGCCGCCTTCTTCTTCGGTGCGGTTTTGGGTCTCGCCTCCCACAGGAGCACTTCTCCTTTCTTCACGGCCGTGGTATTCACCAGCACAGGGACATTCACGGCGAGCACGACCCCGCCTGTCCCAGGCACGCACACCGCCAATTCTTTCGTCTCCAGCTCCATGTTGATGCGCGCAACTGCGCTTTCATTACGGCTGTATCTCTGCTGGATCTCCTGTTCCGTGACTCTGTTGACTGCCCAGAAGACGTGCATTGTCTCTTGCGCATCCCACTTCCATGCTCTCAACCGCACATCGTGGTCAGCCACGTCGGCGGGCGTCTTGTCCGCAGGCTGCTTGAACTCGGGGTGCAAGTAGAAGGTCGTGGGCGTGGCCCCATTTGGATCTCCTTTCACCCAGACTTGCACGGCCACCCTCTCGGGGTGCGTGCTTGCGGCGTGCACCATGGATGCCTTTGGGACGCACGGCCACAACTCGATGCATTTTTCGTCGTTTGCAGCGGTTGCCTTGACGGTGCGTTTCTCTGTGTCAGCGTCTTGCAACACCTCTACTTGCGCTTCCGCAACTGCGGACATGTGGCGCGCCCAAAGGCGCAGCAACACTGCGCTGACCAAAGCAGGCTCCCGCCCCAGCTCCTTCGCTGCCGCTGAACGCCTCCATTCGGCGATTGGCAAAGGGAAGGATCCGCGTGGAATGGCCGGCGTGTCCCTGCTGCGCTGGTGGTTCGTTGGTAATTGCGTCGTGGGGTCAAAGGAAATGTCCGTCGGCATCAACTCGCGCTCCTCTGCGGAAGCCTTTGTCTTCCCCGCCACTGCGGGCTCATTCGGTTCTGGGCGCGGCAACGCGTTGAAATCTAACCAATCGGGCTTCCCGCCTCCGACTCCCACTTCGCCGAGGGCCTTCTCAAGGGCGTCCCGATTGGACTTCGGCTCCACCTTCCCCGTGGCCTCCGCGCAAGCGCGGAGGAGCGCCTGACGATGTCCTGGGATACTTCGTTCCTTGACGTGGGTGTCATTCAGGTACTGCATGAAGCCGTCTGCGGTCAGTATGCACAGGTTCGCCTTGAACTCGATCGCCTTCTCAGGGCCCATGCCGTCGATGGCCTTGCTCAGCGTGAACAAGTACAAACGGAGAGCCGAGTTCATGTCGATGAGGAAGTCTCGGAACTCCTTCTTCTTCCACGATTGTTCTGGGTCAGGGCACCGCACAGGAGTGTCAACGCCCCTCTTCCTCGCAGGCGCGTTCCTGTAGCATCGCATCACCACGGCAACCTTGACCCACGGCACTTCGTCGGGAAGCTCGCTGGCTGCCCCGAAGGCACCGATCCGAAGGGCCCTTCTCCTGGAGTTCACGTAGACCTCGCAGAACTGGAGCAGCAAGGGGATGAACTGCGCTTTCGTGCTCCCGAGCCCAACAACGAACGAGAACAGCTCAATGAAGTCTGGTTCCTGAACGACTCGATCGAGTTCGTGCATGACGGAGAGCTTGACCTTGTCAAAGGCAACCTGATCCGCAACTGCGGCGTGCAGCTCCGCGTCAACAGCCATGCACAGAACACGGAGCGCGGTGAGTTCAGTCGTTCGCAACGCAAAATCGGCTCCTTTATTGAGGGACTGGCTGATGAGCGAAGCACCAGTGGGTTCCTCGTCCATGATTTTCCAGCTAAGCACATCCATGAGCATACCCCCCTGCACGAGTTTCTTAGCGACAGGGTCATGTTCCGCCACTGCGGCCATGTCGAGATTGCCGTCCTTATCGAGCACGCGCTTCAGCCTCGCGCTCTCGTCCTCCGTGAACTCCATGCCTTGGGGGATGGGCCACTTGGCTCCCAGGGCGCACGCCCGCAACACGAGGCACAAGTGGGAGTGCGAACACGTCCCATACGCAACGTCTGTTCCGCAACTGCGGTCGAAAAATAAAAAAAAAAAAACCCCAAGCCCCCCGCCCACCATCTACCACCCACCCCCCCGCCCACCCCACCCCCCCCCCCCCCAGGCACCCGCCTCAGCGACCGCCCCCCGCCCCACCACGCTCCCCCCCCCTCGCCCCCCGCCTTCCCTCCTCTCTTATTCCTTATCGTCAAAAATAACCAGCATAGTCACACAGAGGACGACATGTCACCCAACTTGTACCACCATAATACTCTCTCACCCACACTAGAGCTGGTAACAAACAGCAAGGACGAGCCACCATCAAGGACAACTACGGCATAGTCGAGCATCCAGCCGGGACGCAAAACGAACCGCAGCGAGGTTCCCGAACCCTATATCCTGCAGCGGGAAGAGACCGCCACGTGGAGCCCGTGTGTCGGGCGCGCATGAGCCCAATGGAGGCGCCAAAACCATGATCCCCTGTCGCTGAACTCTAGACCTCAAGGCGTTGGCCCTCTGAAAGATCCCTTGCGTTCCGCCTGGAACTGCGGCTGTCTCGTCCGCCACTGCGGCTTTCTTGTCCGCCACTGCGGCATTATCTGCGCCGACGCTGTCGTTCATATCTGTGCCGACGCTGTCCGCCACTGGGGCCCGGAGCTCCGATATGGCGGACTATGGCACGACGTCCGTCGCTCAGGGTGGAGGCGTGTGTGCCAGGAGCCCAACGACCTGCTGAGCCGAATGCCTGCGGACGACTGAAGGCTCAGTTTTAATCCAAAATATCGGGCGAGAGCTTGGGGGGGGCGCAGGCTGGAGGAGGGAGGGGGGTGCAAGCAGGAGGAGGACGAGGAGGGGAAGGGGAAGGAGAGCTAGGACGGAGGTGGCGGGGGGATGCGGCCTGGAGGAGGACGAGGAGGGAGGAGGGAGGAGGGAGGAGGGAGGAGGGAGGAGGGACGACGACGACGACGACTGCTGACGACAGACGACAGACTTGACGACGACGACCGACGACGACTGCTGACGACAGACGACAGACGCGACGACGACGACGGCAGCGACGACGACGAGGACGGACGACGACGATGATGATGACCCAGCGCGCGCAACTACTTATTGCAACGCGCGGCCTTCGCAAACCGCCGAAATTGCGCTAAATATACGCAAACCGCAACAGCGCGTCGCAACCGCAACCCCCGCAACTGCGGCTACCCAACACCTCAACTGCAACGTCCATCGCTAAGGGAATGCACTAACGCAGGCAGTCAGGGCGCCCACATGACAGCAGGAACAAAGTAGTAACCGAGCTCTAGTTCCGCAACTTGCGGCTCCTCCTCGGCTCTTGACGCCGCCACTCCCACTCGCACGTCCCGCAAATACTGCGGCAGATCGCGCCTCTTCGTGCTTCCGCTTGCTCGCCCGACTCTGGCGTCCGCGGCCGACGAAGACGACGTTTTGGTGGATGCCCTCGCACCAGTGCGTGCTGAAGGTCTTCTCGTTGAGCTCCTTCTGAATGACCTTGCCGATTGGGGGCAGCGCTGCCAAGCCGAGCTTTTCTCTGACTCCGCTACTGCGGTCAGGGTCATCCTCCCACTTGGGCAAGTACTTCGCTGGGACCCAGCGCCGAGAGATGATGGAGTCGCTTGTTCGATGCATCCAATCAGGGAGCCACTGGGGATCGTTCTTCGACGGCCTCCCTGCAAACTCCAGGTTGTAGTCCGCAATGCGCACGTCGCACGGGCCAATGGGGAGGACGTAATTCGGATGCATGACGCGTGTGCCCTCCACAATGCCTCCGAACAGGGCGGGTCCAGCCCTGAACACCACCCCCACCGGGCAGGTGTAGCTTGCTCCGCAACTGCGGCCAAATGCTGCGAGCTGCTCAGGCGGGATGTCAAACAGGCCGCACAAGAACCGCACATCATTTTTATGGATGGAAGCAACCGCGTCCTTGAAGAAACTTGGATGCCACGCTGATTGTTCTGATTGCGTGATCTTCTGTTGGAGACGTTCGGTGACTGCGTGTCTGGACACGACGGCAAAACGGATCACCGCGGCAGGATTCATGTCGGAGCCCTTCAGGCGAAAGCGCAGGATCGTGACGGCGTGGGTGGCCCCAACAACACGACCCGCAACTGCGGTCTCTGCGATGATGTGCGGGCGCACGAGCACCACGCCCGTGTCTCTGAACAGGCCAACCGTCGTCCAGTAAGGCTCCGCGGTGTTGTTTTTCAAAGTGACAGCGTCTTCGACGGCAGTCCTGAGTCCAACGGGAACGTCGTAGCTGCAAGCGCCTTCGACGTTCCCCGTGCGGAACAGCTCGGGGACCCATACGACGAAGACGACCGCCGCAGTTTGGTGCAAGATGCACCTGAAGACATCTTCCTTTGTTGCCACCTTCGTGATGACCACCACGTTGAACACCAAAGCGACGGTGGACGGAACCCGATTGCCGTCTGCTGTACGAAGGAATCCTTCGTTCCACTTGGGGCGTTCCCCAACGTAGTTTCTCCCTGGAGGGGACCTGGTCCGCTGCTTCTTCCGCGGTGCTCCCGCATCTTCCCGCAACTGCGGTTCCGACGGAGGCCCCGCGCGACCCCGCGACTGCGGTTCTGACAGCGGCGAGCCTTCCGTGGGAGGCGGCCTTTTCCTCGGCCGCGAATCGGCCGAGGCGATTGTCTCGGCGGCTTTCTCTTGGGAGGTGGCCTCGTCTTCGGGTTGGGCGCCTCGTTTGGACTCGGCTGCGAGCAGCGCGGCCGAGGGCGCGCTGCTCCCAGATGAGCCGCGCGCGGCACCTGGCTCGCCGGCCACCCCCGCAACTGCGGTCTCGGTGGCGGCTCCCGTCACTGCTGGTTGGTCCTGCTGCTTCGTCGGCGTCTGCGCCCGAGGCCCCCATTTTGCCATGGGGGTCAAGTGCGCCCTGCGCAACTGCGCCTCTTCGCGCCTCCCACCAGCAGAGCTCCCACTCGCAGCGCTTATCGGCGGCGGCGGCCGATATTCCCGCGAGGAGCTAGACGACTGCGGGGAGGCCTCGCGCGGCGGTCGCTCGGGGCTTCACAACTGCGGTCCTCCGTCGGCTCCGCGACTGCGGCATCCGCGGCAGCCCCTTGCAGGCCGAACCTTTCCCGCAGTTGCTGCTTCAGCTCGGCGAACCGCTTGTCGACCTCGGCTTTGCGACCTGGGTCCATGGCGTGGCCGCGCGCGGCCCCCGTCCGACGGGGGAACTGCGGCCGGCTTGGGAGAGGAAGGACAACGAGGGAGTCGGCGGGGATGAGGACGAGGAAGGCGAAGAGGAGGATGGAGAGGACGCGACGGAAGAGGATGGCGCGAAGAGCTCAGACGAGGGTGAAAGGAGCAAGGGTACTGCGACGAGGATGACGGGGCAGAAACGGAGGAGGAGGAATCAACAAAGTCCGCAACTGCGGCCCTCGGGGGGGACTGCGACGAGGACGACGGGAAATGACTCGGCCAACGGAGGCGGGCTACGGCCCACGGAAGGAACTGCGACGAGGAGGAAAGGCGGAGGGAGGAGACTGCGACGAGGACGACGGGGAAGGGGCGACGAGGACGACGAACAACTGCGGATCCATCTGTTTAAGTACCTGTCACCGCAACTGCGGCCGCGCTAATTAACGTCACGAGTGCTTCAACGGAGGTGATGCGCGCCCGAAGCACCTAATTACAGCGGTCAGTCGTGGGGGCGCCGCAACTGCGGCCAAGCTGTATGAAGTCGCTAGAAGGCAGCGCCGCAACTGCGGCCGAAAGCGCGCATAGTGAGTCAAACGAGCGCGGCGTCACGCGATCGGTCCCCGCAACTGCGGTTCCATGGCAGCGCAATCCCGCAACTGCGGTGTCAAGGCTGCGCGGACCACCGCGGTTGCAGCTGCGCCCCCTTGCTCGCGTCGAACCGCCCAGGATTCGGATGGGCGAGCAGCATCTTCCAGAACGTGAACGTTCCGTGGCCATCGCTCTTGCCGAGACCTGCCCTCGGGCCCCGCACGGGATGCGAGTGCGGCTCCACCTCATACGTGTTGAACTTCGGGCTAGACCAGGATGGGTGGGCGCGAATGCCCGAGCCGTCGTCGCGGATGAGGACGAAATCCCACTGGGGCAGAGGGATTCTTTGCGCCTGTCCTCTGTCCACCCCTTTCGCGTGCCTCACGTTGTCGAGACTGCTAGGGCACGGGCGGCACTCGCAGCGGACCAACCCGCGACTGCGGTCATTGTCAGGGCCGCACACGACGCGCAGCATTGTAGGTCCATCCATCTGCGCGACCATCTCCAGCCAAGACCACGGCACTTTGACAGTGTGGTCCCAGTCCCAATCCCTGTTGTCCTGCGCCTTCCCCATTGCGCGGTACTTAAGGATCTTCGAAATTTCCTCCGCAACTGCGGTACCTCCGAAGACGGGCGTGCGGCTGCCGAAAGGGTTTTCTCGGTCTTCGTACTCGTCTCGGAACCACTTCAAGGCCGCGTTGTGCAGCTTATAATTGCCGTTCCAGTTCGCCCTGAAGTTCTCGAAGAATTCCAACTTGAAAATTGGCAGCGGCTCATTGCGCACAATTTGAAACAGCGCAACTGCGCCTTGTTCTTCGCGCCCTGGGGGAAGCAGGGGACCGCCTCCTTTGCCCGCCGCAGTTGCGGCCGCGGGCTCCGCGGCAGGAGAACCTGCCGAGGCACTCGAGCGGCCACCTCCCCATGCATTCCACCAGCCACCCTCGTCGTCCCACCAGCGGGCGCCCTCCATTCCCCAACCCTCGCATCCGTTGCCGCCCCATCCGCCGCCCTCCCATCCGCGACTGCGGTCACTTCCGACGCCGCCATCCTGCGCTTTTCCTCTCCATCCGCCAAGAGAATCTCCGCCGCCCCAGCCGCCACTGCGGTCACCTCCGCCGCCGTATCCGCCACTGCGGCCGCCCCACCCCCCACTTGTTCCCCAACCGCCGCCGCTGCTCTTTGAAGAATCCGCAACTGCGGCCCGTGTTTCCTCTTCCGCTTTGTCATCCCACCCTGCACGCATCTCTGCCCCGACTGCAAGCCGCGGAGGCGGGCGCGAGCCCGCCCAACCGCCGTGAAACCTACCGTCGGCGCGGGCTTGAGCCGAACGTGCATGGAGGAGGAGGATGAGGAGGAGGAGGGTGAATGTGAGGAGGATGATGCGTTCCTGGGAGGTGTGCCTTCGCGTGCAACACAATAGCCCTGAGAATTCCTGAGGCCCCTCCAACAGCCAAGGACGCGGATGACAAGAAAGTCGAGAAGATTGGGAACCGATTGAGGATAAAGAGGCGTGCGACGAAAGGGATGATGATGACGAAGAGGAAGATCAGTGAAGGGGAGGAGCGGACAGGAATTATGGAGGAGTGATAGCAGAGGAGGAAGAGGGGGAAGGGGGAGGAGGAGGAGGAGGAGGAGGAGG
>CAUYUJ010018027.1:2500-25000 GCA_963575745.1 Prorocentrum cordatum
GACATGTTGGGGAGGCCAAACGGCAATTTTAGCTGAGACGTCCCACCAAAATCGGCGCGAACGGGCTCGTGAGATCAGCCAGGGTGGCTCCCCCTTGGGGCTCCCAAATGATGCCCCTGGCAGCGTTTTGTGATCATGAGAGAGTGTGAGTGTGAGCGAATGTGACTGTGAGTGAGTCTGAGTGAGAGCGAGTCTCATCTTATCTTATCGAGTCCTATCTTTCTTACCTTTATTACCCTCTATCTTATCTTATCTTGAAATCTCTTATCTTGTCTTAGCTTATCTTATATCAACTCATCTTATCGCATCATATCTTGTCTTATCTTATTACTCCATAGGCTGTCTTATCTTATATATTATCCTACCTTGTCATATATCTTATCTTACCTTATCATATATTGTGCTATCTTATCTTATCTTGTAGTATATTATCTTGTCTTGTCTTATCTGGTGATTATCATTGGGAGGAGGGAGGCGCGAGCGGGAGGAAGGAGGAGCAGTGGGAGGCGTCAGAGTAATAACAAGAACCCCAATCCTTAGGATATGGGGAAAAATCAGGTCGGGAGGTTTTTGGCCGTTTTCAGCCTCCGCTGGCCCTCGCCGGGCCTCGGGACGGTCCAAGAACGATTCATGACGAAAAACCGGTCCTGGGGAAAAGGTCGGGACTTCCGGGGACCCCGTATTGAAAAAATCAAGACGTCGCATACCTGGGTATGCAACGTACCATTCCTGGGTCGAAGATCGACGACGCCTCGGGAGACGCCAGCGCGGCACGGTGCATAGAGGTCGCCCGCGGACACGTGCTGCCCAACACCACCACCCCAGCGGCCAAGCAGCCGAGCCTTGGAAGCGGGCGTCCGCTGGTGCGGCGTCTGGCTGGGCGCTCGCCCAGGGTCTCGCGAACCCCACGGAGACACGAGGCGGACGTGGTCACATGCTGGCACCCTCGCGGGTCCTCTGAACATGTACCTGAGCAACTGCCAGGGTGTTTGACAACGGAGTGAGCAAGCCCATACGAACCGCGTAACCCTCCCCTCTGCATTCGCGATTAGGAAGCGGACTCCAATTACCACACCAGACTCCCTCACGTGCATCTGCACTGCGTGATGCCCATCCCGTATTCGCACAATCGGATGTCGTAGCATTGCATAGCATTACGTGGCATAGCATGGTGCTGAAGATCAACGCGTAGCATGTCATAGCATGGCGTGGCGCCGCCCCAAAATGGGGGAGGCTTCTGCCGCCGAAAAAAACAACGAGTCGGCACCAAATGTGTAATCACTTCCGATGGTTTTTCCGGGAGGCCATTTTCTAGATTTTAGGGCCTGTTTGGAAGGACCGAAAACCACGCCGCAGCATGGCACTGGAAATGATGACGCCAGCGCTGCAGCGGGAGCACGCTTCGGGACGAGCGAAAGCGCGGAAATGAGGCCAACGCCGCAGCGGGAGCACGATTCGGAACGAGCAGAAGCGTGGAAATGAGGCCAGCGCTGCAGCGGGAGCACGATTCCGAACGAGCGGAAGCCCGAAAATGAGGCCAGCGCTTCAGCGGGAACAACATTTTGAACAAAATACCCAAGCGAAAACCCAGTTCCCGGGAATGCTGTGTATAAAAAGCAGTACGCGGAGGGGGCCAGATATCTCCCGGACGTCATCAGGGGAGAGAGGAGAGCAGTATTCATATTGTGCAATTGTAGGGAGGGGAGGGAGGGAGGAGGAGATGGAGGGAGGAGGAGAGGGAGGGAGGGAGGGAGGGAGGAAAGGAGGGAGGGAGGAGGAGAGGGAGGACGGAGGAGCGGGAGGGAGGGAGGGGAGGGAGGGAGGGTAGGAGGTCCGATCAGTGGTGCCCCGCGGAGCGGACGCTGGCCCGAACCGTTCGGACTGGCCCCGCTGTCCCGCTGTGCCGACAGTCCCTGCAGCGCCCACCTAGTATCGGCCAGCCCCACGCAGCACACAGCCCCGAGTTGGCCGTGCCGCTGGCGTGCGCACAGTCGGGGCGCTGACCTGAGGAGCGAGGAACGAAGCCCCTTTTTGTCCCGGGAACGCCAGGGGGGCTCGCCACCAGAAAAGGAGCGGAACGCATGCAAACCCAAGGAACGCCCGAGCCCCTCCCGCAAAGGAAGTGGACCTTGTTCAGCGCCCCGACAATGTGCTTGCAAATCTCTGTACATGTCCGACTGTTCTAGCCGCGAGCCACATGCAAACAGAAGCAAGCCGGTGCAGGATGCAAGGCGGCGGAGACCCGGCCCTGCTCCGCAACAGGACTGCTCCGCACTCCCGTGATCAAGACCGGCTAGGCTCTGGGCCCACGATGTCTTGATCCTGCGCTTGCGAAAGAGGTAGCGCAAGAGATATACACAAACACATACACACCTAAACAACTATCTATACACATACATGCATACATACATGCAATCATGCATACATATGTACGCAAATGCATGCATTCATACATACATACATCGGTGCATACACGCATACCTCGATGCATACATACACACAACATGGCATACACACATACATACATACATACATACCTACCTACCTACCTACCTACCTACCTACCTACCTACTTACCTACATACATACATACATACATACATGTGTTTATGCGTGTATAAGATATGCTTATGTATACATATGCAAGACAAACACGAGAGACATAGAGAGAGAGAAAGCGAGCGAGAACACATATGCATAGAGATCGGAGGAAAGCACATGATTGGAAAGCAAGAGATAAAGGGCGGCAGTGGGAGAGGAAAAAGCGAAAGAGAGAGAGAGAGAGAGCGAGAGAGAGACACACACTTGTTGCGTCGGCGGCTGAGCAGAGTAACTGCGCTGGCGGAAGAGCAAACACACATACACACACAAGCACACGCACACAAGCACACACAAACACTGGCACAAATGTTGGACGGTAGCAGCCCCCGCGCGCAGCGACGAGGCGCAGAAGGCGTCACGGTGCACGCGGGGGCCAGGCCCGGCCCTCAAGCGCCGCCCCGGATGCAATTCGACTGGCAGCAGCCATCTGGGTACGGCTGGCGGGGAGTGCACGCGCAAAATCATAGGAAAAATTCACATGGAGAACGCCACGAACCGTTCAGGCATGGACAACGAGGGGGGTGCACGCGCAGCCGTGGGGCTGCCCGCACGACCGCAAAAACGACCGTGGGCGCGTGAGGGATGCGAGCCTGGGGAAAGCCCCGAAGAGGCGGGCAGCAAAGTCCGCCCATCTAGCCCCCAGGCTATCTCCAGCCTGGCGACCCTTCACGTGAGAAACACGAAGGGCCTCTCCAAGGCCGCCAAGGTCCTCGGGTTTCCTCCAAGTGGCCTCCCAGATGTCGGTGTTTGGGCGCCTGGGACCACAGCTAAAAGCGTGTCCGAGCTCAAGGCCCTCCGCGAGGCCATAGTAATCAGCGTGCACGTGTATAAGCAGTTATACACACCTGCAAAACTTGCACCATTGCAAACAGCTCAGATCTGGGTAAACCCTGAACGGGACCAGGAAGGGCTCCCTAAACAAGTAGCTGGATGCCCCTCAGCACCGAGCTCTACTGCACGCACCATCAGTGTAGATGTCTCCCGTGACCTGATCAAGAGAGCCGCACAGTATGCGCCAACGTCCGCTGTCATCCCGACGAGGAACAGGTGGCACACACGAGCGCGGGGCCATGTCCCGAGCGCAGAACCAAGAGCCGTGAGAGCGAGGCGGAAGACCTCTAGTGTCAACACTACGCATCGCCTCCCGCTGAAGGTCAACTCGGCCGTCGCACTCCCATGCGATGTGATATGTTGTAAAGTCACACGTACATGCTGGGCAACACGACGCGCGCGCATATCCACGCCGATAAACACGCTGAGGAGACCATAGGCCTCCTCCCACCAGGGCCCTTAAGAGCCCATCCTCTTTGATCGTCAGCTTCCAAGGGCCCTCGGGATCCTGTTCAGGTTCAACGTCGGGATCAGGGGGGGGCTTTGTTCGAGGGGGGCCAAGATCGGTTCCATCCAGTACCCTAGGGGGGCCCTTAGGATCCGCACCGTCGCCAGCTGGGTCAGGACGCCTGCTCCAGGCCTCCCACGTACGGCGAACGGTTGCAGCATGTGCCAAATCTCCCACCTTCGCACGCCCATCCACTGGCATGTCTAGCTGGCCACCCACGTCTGTGATAAGTCGAGAGGCTGAAACCGATGTCCAGCCTAGCGCCTTGACTGCCAACAGCATTGCGCCTGTTGGGCCAGCAACATGGGCCCAGGGGGTAGCTGCGCGAAGAATGTTAAAACTTGCCGATGCCAAGCTCGCTGCAGAACATTATGCTCAACACCCTTATCTCGAAACAGGAGGGCCCATTGAAAGAGAGGCTGCACCCAGCAGGCCATCCGATGGGCCCTCACATGTAGACCCCTGGAGACAAGAGGAGAGCCAGGCCGATGGCCTGGAGCCTGGAGCGCACCAGGTGCCGCGCATAACCCATCTCATAGCCTCAACCATTGTGGCGGAGCCCCGTGAACTCCTACACCATACTGCATAGCAGAGGGGGGCGCTGGCTTCACGAACGAGCGGCGAGGGACCCTGCTTTTTGAACACGTTGAAGTCGAGGGAACCTCTGTCGGACCAGCCCCACTCCGTCTCGCAGCCGACCGCACCGCATAGGACGACCAGCGTCCACCTGAATCCCCAGAATCGCCGAGCAATACTGAAAGCCTAACTGCGAGAGCCTCCGAACGATTTGCCTGCCCATCTTCCCGAAGTGCATGCGACCACCATCTCGTGCTGCGCGGGTGGGATGCCAATCGCGCGCAGCAAGGTGACGAGAGCAGCGAGGAGGGAGCAGGCAGCATCTCCAATCACCCAGACCGCCCCTTCGATTGCTATCACAATGTCGCCGGCGTAAACGTCAATCGAACGTCAAATGTGGCCTGCGTAGCGACGCAACGAGCCGAAAGGGGTAATCATCACGCACTGCAAGCAGAACATCGCAAATTGGCATCCAGGTAGGATACCCCTAGTAGCCAAATCTGGTGCCGAGTAGCATGAGTCCCATGAGAGTCGACGAACAGCTGCGTACATTCTCACAGCAAGGGCCATGAGAACCGAGGGAAAGATGCGCTGCGCCGCCGAGCCGAACAACGGCCTCCACGGCATTCGGTCACAGCACTTCTCCACGTCTATAACGGCATGCACTGCGCAAGAAGAAGAAGCCTCCGCCACCTCGAGTGAGGTCGATTCAGCTTGCACGAGCAAAAGTGCGGCAAAGTCTGTAGTACTCTTCTGTGTACCCAATGCAAGTTCTGCGCACCCAATGCAAGATAGTCTCGGTTCAATGAACTGGCCCAAGATCGAACCCAATTTAAAAAAAAAGCTTTGCCCCATTCTCCAAATTTAGAAGGCAGTAAACCTATTGGCCGATATCCCCCGACAGCTTGATCAGGAAGACGATATGAACGCACGTTTCACACAAGTGCAAATAATATCCCAGCACCGCCAGAGCCCCGTTAGATGCTAAGGACCAGTGCCGCGGTCGAAATACGTCTGCACCTACCGCTGTCCCAGCTGGGAACTGCTTGGCTGCTCGCCGAGGTTCTCCAATACTCATGGGCGGCAGCCTCGGGCCCCCGCGGAGCAACTCCTTCAGGTCCGCAAGATGGCCCACCGGAACTACAAGAAACGGTGGAAACACAATGCGACGGCCCCTCATCGAGCCCTTGCCAGATGGAGCCCCACGAGGCCCTCTGAGCGGCAGCAATATCATCGGGAAAGCTGCTGGGCCCCAAGTCGGAGTTGACTTCGGCAGGCTGCCAGCCGCGCGGCTTGGTCCACCTGCGCACTGCGCCGGACCTTCCACCGAGTGCCCTGCCATCTTTAGCAAGGCCGAAAAGGACTTGGAGCGAGCTGGCCCGAGACGACGCTCTTCTAATTCAGCAGATTGACCGAGGAAGTCGCCAGGGTACTGCAGCATAAAACAATATTAACCCACAGGCTGCACGGCTATACAAGCAAGCATGTGCATTATATCGTTCGCAAGATACGCGGGCATGGCTGCGCGCAGTCGGCCGCCCCGACCGCCCCACACACACACACACACGACGTCAACTAGGCGCGCCCACGCGCGCGCAAGTAGCAGGATCACGCCTATGACGTGCGCGCCGTAGATCGTTAACGCGTTGCTGCAGGGCGCGCACCGCGCGTGAGAGCCTCGTTCCACTCGGTTGCTGCCGTGCCAAAGCGCCCCCTGCAGTACCATAAGCACATCGTGGGCCCCCTGCTCGGCCCGCAAACTTCGATGCATCATCACCTGTGTCAAGGAGAAGCAGAAGCTCCGCCTCCACCACTATTCACAAGTCAGCGACTAGCCCGTCCAGACGCTGAGCAGGATCGACGCGTTGCCCAAAGCCGCGGTTGCCGTCGCCCCCCACGAGTTGGGCCCATTCAACTTCGGACACCCCACGACCTGCAAAAACGCACTCGCCGTCGTCATCCTCGTCATCGGACACAGGTGGGGCCGCGGGCGCAGTAGGTAGCACGCGAGGCCCAACCAGACGACGAACTTGCTGCACTCCCGGTCGCGGCCCCAAGGAGACTTGAATGGGGTGGTGCACCCCGGCAGGATACCCACCACATATTGGCGGCGCGCCCATTGCTCCGGCGAGACAGTCGCCGGCCGGCCAACCAGGAGCCAATGTTGGAATAATTGCCAGAACCAAGATCCCGACAAGCGCCTTTGCGGCGGCAACCGTCCTCGCATCCAGCTTCGCCGCAAGCCCCGACTGGTCCAAGGTGGCAGGGCCCACGCTCCAGTCGCCAGCGACGACGAGCGGCCAAGAGTAACAACTGAGACAGGCCCCCAGCCGCGCGACGCGAGTCGCATTCGCACCACCTAGCTTGAAACCCCATTCCAAATAGGACGAGGCAACCACAAATCCACCTCTAGGGCCCGCCTGCACCAGGACCGCGACACTGAATGCAGGGACCACCACATGTTTTCGCGCACAACGAGACCCACCCCTGCACGCGGCTTGCCACGTGAAAATTGACCGCGCCCGAGATGAATGGCTGCCATCCTCGTTGAACGCACCGCTCCGCAGCCTGAAGTCGCCCATTGCCGAATGAGTGCAACTCCTGCACCGACCATAGACAAACGACGCAGGTTGTCAAGGAAGTCCTTCGCTCGCGGCCATCCCGAGCCGTTGAAACTAGTCATCGACATGGGCTTGCGCGTGGACCTATTGATGCCCCGCCGTGAGCGATAGATCCCATCTGCATCGTGGCGCCGTGAGGTTCTGCAACTGTTCCCTTCATTAACCCTCGGGCGCCCGCTGACAGGCAGGCGAGGGGGGCCACCGGCACGGCCATCCGGCAAATCACCTGAATTATAGGATCCACAATGTCCTCTCAGCAATGATCTCTCACCGCTCGCCAAGCGGTCACTAGAAAGTGAACAACCGGCATCCCGATCGCGCACGCCTGATAGCCTGTCGCCACTCAGACTCACACCAAGACCTGTTGAAATAGCCTGCGGGGGTCGCCTCCGACAATCAATATGAAGTCCCGCGTCAGCAAGTTCACCGCTGTCATTTCGCTTGGGATCTAAAGGACGGGCCTTGCCATCGCCGAAGAGCCGAGGCATGGCGTGAGAAGCTATGGCAGTCACGTGGTACTCGTTCCGCCCATGCTGCGGCCTGCGTCTTCATCAGCGTCGAGCAGACGATCCCAAGAAGTAGGAGTACCTGGAACTGGAACTTGAAGCGCAGCATGTACCTGTCTGTGCTGCGCCAGAGCGGACTGCCAGACTGCAACTGTGACGTGTGCCCAGCGACCGACAACATGCATCTGCGTTCTCTGGCGTGGTCGACGGGGCACCTGAACAATCTGCTCCAACCGCTGCAGCGCTCCGTCCAAGTTCCGCTCTGCCTCTAGAGCCGCTGGACGGCCCGTGGCCAGGATCGCTGCACGCGCTGCCGTAACTTCTGAGCGAATGGTCGTCAATTCAGCCGAGTCTAATTCAGCCGTGACTCGTATTCTGCCTTGAGCTTATCCACCACCGCCTGTAGATTAGTAACCTCACGAATCTTAGCAGCGTGACGATCAAGAGCTCGTCGTAAAAGATCCTCACGTGTTCGTAATAACCGCTCTGCGGTCCCTGCGGTCGCGAGCCTTTTCTTGGCTGTCAACACAACAGCGTTGCTGTCATCAAGGCCCAGGCGACGCAAAGCAGCCACAGCCTTTCTTGCACGCATGCCTGCCTCGGATGCCGTGGGGTAATCGAGGGCATATTTGTCCTTGTCATCAGCTTTGTCATTCTTGCCCCTGCCAGATGAGGGAGCACGTTTGGGCGACGTCTTGTTCTGTCGGGCGGTCCTGCTGGGTCAGACTGACCCGACTGATTCCGTCCAAACATGTAGCACCGCTCCGAATTGGCGGAGTTACGAGTGTAACCGCACTGCCTGGTAGCTGCACATGACCAACGTGGCTCACGAGAGTCATCGCGCTGAGGTTGTCCACGTCCACCTCGCGCCCCTGGAGGCCCCATGGGCGGCTGTGAGCCGTGGTGAGAAGAAAGCATTCGACGAGCCGAATCGAGGCGCAAGATATGACACTAGAACCACGCGCGCGCTTCGCGCGCTTAGGTTCTGTCGAGTCACAGACCCAGGAATCGTTGCGAGAAGAAATTGTCGGCCCCAATCTGTCGAGGAGAAGGGCGAGACACTGGAAACGCAAAGTCGTCTCAAAATCGACCCCGGGACTCCGAACGCTCCAACGTTTCGGACTGCGCCCAGCCCCTGCGACGAGGGGCCCTAGACCAAAGTGCCCCCAGGACTCCCCGGGAAACTTCGGCGGCGTCCACAGCACCCCTCCTCCTCCTTTTCCTGCTCCTCCTCTTCCTCCTCCTCCCTCTCCTCCTCCTCCTCCTCCTCCTCCTCCTCCTCCTCCTCCTCCTCCTCCTTCTCCTCCTCCTCCTCCTCCTCCTCCTCCTCCTCCTCCTCGTCTTCCTCCTCATCCTCGTCCTTTCCCGAGCCATACAATAACAACTTGCGTGGAATCCCTCTCGGGCCCATCTTGGGGCTCTCTTGGGCCGCCTGTGGAGCCTCTTGTGATTTTGTGGGGGGCCTCGTCCCGTCGCTCGCTGGGAGTTTGACGTAGCTTCTCGGGAGCCTCTGAACCTGTCGGGGGCTTCCTGGAAGCAGGTTCGAAGGATTTTGGGGGCCGATTTGGGGCTTCTCGGGGCCTCCTTTGGGCCTCTTGGGGGTCTCCTGGGGCCTCTTGAGGGGCCTCCTGGGGGCCTCCTGGCGGCCTCTTGGGGCGGAAGGCTCGAGCTTGCGGTTCGTGGTCCCCCTCTGGGCCCCCTCTTGGGCCCGTCTTGGGGCCCTCTTGGGCCATCTTGGGCGCCTCTTGGGCCGTCTTGGGGCCCTCTTGGGCTGTCCTGGGGCCCTCTTGGAAGCTTCTTGGGCCGTCTTGGGGCGGTCTTGGGCGCCTCTTGGGCCGTCCTGTAACGTCGGAAAGCCCAAAAGACAACTTTGTTGAAAATGTACGTTTTACGAAGGGAATGGGCCAATTTGTGCGTCTAGGGGCCCTCTTGGGACGCATGTTGGAGGCTTCTTGGGGCCTCTTGGGGGCGTCCTTGGACGTCTGGGGTCTCCTGGGGCCTCTTGAGGGGCCTCCTGGGGGCCTCCTGGCGGCCTCTTGGGGCGGAAGGCTCGAGCTTGCGGTTCGTGGTCCCCCTCTGGGCCCCCTCTTGGGCCCGTTTTGGGGCCCTCTTGGGCCATCTTGGGCGCCTCTTGGGCCGTCTTGGGGCCCTCTTGGGCTGTCCTGGGGCCCTCTGGGAAACTTCTTGGGCCGTCTTGGGGCGGTCTTGGGCGCCTCTTGGGCCGTCCTGTAACGTCGGAAAGCCCAAAAGGCGACTTTGTTAAAAATGTACGTTTTACGAAGGGAATGGGCCAATTCTTGCGTCTAGGGGCCCTCTTGGGACGCATGTTGGAGGCTTCTTGGAGCCTCTTGGGGGCGTCCTTGGACGTCTGGGGTCTCCTGGGGCCTCTTGAGGGGCCTCCTGGGGGCCTCCTGGCGGCCTCTTGGGGCGGAAGGCTCGAGCTTGCGGTTCGTGGTCCCCCTCTGGGCCCCCTCTTGGGCCCGTCTTGGGGCCCTCTTGGGCCATCTTGGGCGCCTCTTGGGCCGTCTTGGGGCCCTCTTGGGCTGTCCTGGGGCCCTCTTGGAAGCTTCTTGGGCCGTCTTGGGGCGGTCTTGGGCGCCTCTTGGGCCGTCCTGTAACGTCGGAAAGCCCAAAAGACAACTTTGTTGAAAATGTACGTTTTACGAAGGGAATGGGCCAATTTTTGCGTCTAGGGGCCCTCTTGGGACGCATGTTGGAGGCTTCTTGGGGCCTCTTGGGGGCGTCCTTGGACGTCTGGAGGCCATCTTCAGCATCTCGGAGCCCTCTTGGAGGCCTCTTGGAAGTTTCTTGGGCCGTCTTGGTCGCTTCTTGGGCCGTCTTGTCTGACTGGGGAGGCCTCCGGCAAGCCCCGACGAGCCTCTGGGCCCCCCGGGGCGCACATTTGTGGTCGAGGTCCCGGCCCCGGGCCCCCGGACCCGGTGCGCCGTTATATGTATAAGCTCGCTGCCGTAGACGCCGCTGCCTACGATGCCACGTTGGTGACCTGCTCCTCGTAGTCGTCACTGCCACCCTCCACGTCCTCACCTGGGAAGACTCGAGGGCGCTGGGGCGCTCCTGCCTATCGCGCGGCGGCGGGCACGGAGCTGGGCACGGGTGCAAGGGTCGGGTCACGGCGGCCGAACCTCCAACAAAAACACACCGACAGGAAAAGTCTCCGTCGGCCCAAGCCCACGCCTAGGAGGAGGAGGAGGAGGAGCAGGAGGAGGAGGAGGAGGAGGAGGAGGAGGAGGGGCCAAGGAGAGCAAGGTGCGGGAGCGTGTGGTAGCTGAGCCGCATGACATAGCGTGCTGTCCACGGCGCCTGGGCTGCCGCCGACGCGGGGAATAATGCGGTTGGACCTGGCGCGAGGCAGGCCGCTTTCCGGCCGGGGTTCTGGCCGGGGTCACCTTCGCTGGACGAACCGCGAGCCGAGGGGGCCTCCACAGCGGCAGGACCCCCATCCATTGCCGAGGAGGCAAAAGAATCGAGAAACGCCTCCAGCTGTGTACCCGAAAAAAGTGCTGGCGAAGGGAGTGTGGTCCCGGGGATTGTCCACATGCGCCATGCAGCTTTGGTGGGGCGGTCTGAAAGGCTGCTCCCCTGGTACTGCAGGGAGATCTGTTTGGCCACGTAACGTTGCAATTGAGCATCCCTGGCGACGCCAACGGTGTTAGAGGCGAGGCCGGGCAGGGCGGATCCAGAGCGCGTGAGCGGGGGGTGAGAAGGCGTGCGCGGGGGAGCCACACACACACATGCACATACATCTGTATATATGTTTGTATACACTAGGAAAACGCGCGCGCTTCTCGCCGGCTTATGCTCCAGCCAAGGCAAAGCCAGCGGCATACCAATCAGCGGACGTGTACGCACGCCATCCCCCCACGATCACATGGGAACACCTGCGCTATCGTGGGCATACATGTCTGCATGGCGTCTCACTGCCTATATCTTTGGTGTCCGTTCCGTGGGGGCCTGCGTGGCCCCTGGCACTGTCCAATTTGGGCCTGATTTGGACCTGATTTGGAACAAATTTGGACCGGATTTGGACCAGACTGGGACTAGATTCGTGGGGGCTAGGAGAACGAGGAGGGGGAGGGGGAACAGGAGGGGAGAGGAGGAGCAGGAGGATGGGCCAAATGCAGCCCCCACGCTGTCCACATGCAGGAAAAGCTGATTTCAATGTCGCCGCCCGAGGCTCCCATGAACAGACATCGAATATATCGGCCCATCATTCACCCGGACCGTGTCCTCAGGGAGCACCACCTGCGGCCCCCCAGCCATCTCGGCACACCCCTCACAGGGATCGTGCCCCACAGGGAGCTTCACCTACAGCCCCATCGCATAGCGGCACACCCATCACGCGGATCGTACTACCCCGCAGGCAACTGCACTTCCGACACCAGAGGGAAGCTTCGCATAGCGTCGCCCACCGTCGCCACAGTCACTCTGGCACACCTCTCACGCGGATCGTGCCTCCCAGGGGGTTCCATCTACGGCCCCAGAGACAAAGGTTCGCATCCCGCCCCCCCCGCCTACTTCAGCACACCTCTCACAATGATCGTGCCTCACAGGGAGCTCCGCCGACGGCGCCAAAGACAAGGTTCGCATAGCACCCCCCCCCGCTCATTGCAGCACACCCCTCATGCAGATCGTGCCCCACAGAGAGCACCACCCACAGCCCCAGAGGCAAGATTCGCAAATCGTCCCTCCGCTCACGTCGGCATACCATTCACGCGAACCGTGCCTTGGAAGCAGCTCCCCCTATGGCAAAAATGGGCAGCTTCGCATGGCGCCCCCCCGCCCATTTGGGCATATGCCTCGCACGGGTCGTGCCCCACAAGGAGCTCCACCTGCGGCTTCAGTGGGCGGGTCCGCGCGGGGGATATGCCTCGCACAGGTCGTGCCCCACAAGGAGCTCCACCTGCGGCCTCAGTGGGCGGGTTCGCGCGGGGGCACCAGGATTATTCGGCACCCCCTTCGCGCGGATTCACGCGGATCATGCCCCAGACGGAGTTCAGCGCGCCTGTGCACGCTTGCTCCGCAGCAGCCCCCTATGAGCTCTGTCCCCCGGCGCGAAGTATATGAAGGTAGGGCCGCGCCCTGCGCTACACGTGGCTGCACAGGGATCGGTCCGTCGCTACGCAAATTGCTCGCGTATCTATGGCTTTTGGCCCATACTGCCACCGAGTCTGAGTTTTGGGCCAGAAGCTTCTTGGACACCTGCAGTTGATTATGGGTCTCGTGGCATGCTTCTCGGGCGCCTCGCGAAGCGAGTTTTGAAGCCTCTCGGGGCCTCTTAGGGGACCTCTCAGGGCACTGCTGGCGGCCTCGGGGGCCCACTTGCGGCGGAGGGCTCGACATGTCGGCTGGAGGTCGTTCCCCCTCTTGGACACCTCGTGGGGCCCTCTTGAGCCATGTTGGGAGCCTCTTGGACCGTCTTGGGGCTCTCTCGGGCCGTCCCAGGGCCCTCTTGGGGGCCTATTGGGCCCCCTTGGGGCGATCTTTGGGGGCCTCTTGGGCCCTTTTGGACGCTGATAAAGACCTGGAAATACAAATACATATGCTAAGAGGTGCGCGGCGGCGGCGGGCGGAGAGGAGGGGGCGGAGGAGAGGAGAAGGAGGAGGAGGAGGAAGAGGAGGCGGAGGAGGAGGAGGGGAGGGGCGGGACGCAACAAGAGCCAAGGCGACAACAGTGCAGCGCACGGCCGCGCCCCTCTCCAGCACCGCGGCGCTGTCTCCCGGGCGGGCCTCGGGAGGGTCCCACCGGGCCTGTCGGAAGAGCTCTGCGAAGCCACCCTGCGTGCACGTCGATGCTGCACTTTCACGGTTTGCCGCAGGCAGCCGGGTATACTGGGTCGAAGCTAGGAGCGGGAGGTGCCTAAAGGTACGACTGCGACCAGCACACTGGGAGCATGATTTGGACTGTGCCGATCGAAGCTGACAGGAGATGGAGCACGGATGGGACAGAACAGACGGGGTGCAGAAGCAGAGAGCTGAAGGGACGGATGGGGCAGCCAGAGTAGACAGGACACTCCTTGGCGATGGCCTCCTCCGCCTTGGGCTCCTCCACCTTGGGCTCGTCCGCCTTGGGTTCCTCCGCCCTTGGCTCCTCCGCCTTGGCCTCCACCGCCTTGGCCTCCAAGTCCTCGACCTGGAGACAGCGCGGCCCCCAACGCAAAGCTGCGAGGGGGCACGCACAGGTCGAGAGCAAAAAACATCCTTGATAGGTGTGAGTATACATATACATATACATCTACATCTACATATACACATATATATATATACACCGTCGCATATACATATACATATGCATTTACATACATATATGTATACCATAGACATAGACATAGACAATGGCATTGACATATACATAAACATAGACATAGACATAGACATAGACATAGACATCGACATAGACATATGACTACACGTATACATATACAATTACATGTACACATACAAATACATATGTCTATAAACGTAAACATATATATACGTATACACAATCATAAGCAAGTACACATACATGTACACATAGATGTACATCTACGTATGCATATACATGTGTCTATGAGTACACATATACATACGCATATCTATATATATATGTACATATATACGTATTCAGATACATCTATACATATATATACACTTGCATGTATATATGCATATACAGATTTATTCACCTATATATATGTGTGTGTATGTGCATGTACATCTACATGTACATACACACATGCATCCACATGTGCATGTACGTATACATAAACATGTATCGATGCATATGCATATACAAATATATGCAGGCAAACATACATGCATACATAGACACACACATACATGCGAACATACAGACAGACAGACAGACAGACAGACAGACAGACAGACAGACAGACAGACAGACAGACAGACATATATACCGACAGACGCACATACATACATACATGCATCATACATACATACATACATACCTACATACATACATCACATACATTCTATCACATACATACATACATACATACATACATACATGCCTGCCTGCCTGCCTGCCTGCCTGCCTGCCTGCATGTCTGCCTGCCTGCCTGCCTGCTTACATACATAGTTACATACATAGATACATACACACATACATACATACGGGAGAGCACGTTTCACGGGCGCTTGCCTTGGAAACATTCGGCGGCGCGTTTCGAACTGGGCGGTGGGCACCCCCCAACACTCGGCGCTGTCGATCAGAGCCAGGGGACTCCCCTGCCCCCTAATCCCACCCCTCCCGAGCCCCCCCCCCCTCGGCGCCGGCGCCGGCGCCCGCGCTGGCGGCCGCCAGCAGCGCCGACGGCGGGGACGCAACGACGATGACCAGAGAAGGCCCAGGAGCAGGGGAGGGGATTCCAAACCCCCCCCCCGCGCCGGCGCCGGCGCCGGCGCTGGCGGCGGCCAGCAGCGCGGACGGCGGGGACGCAGCGACAATTACCAGAGAGAACCCAGAGGCCGCAGAGGGAGCACGCAGATCGCCATATCAAGCCCTCGCCCTCCAGAAGCCACCGTGAGGCCCTGAGGAAGGTCCACGAGGCTTCACACATGCTCCTCAGACGCCCCCGAGACCCTTCTTACGAGACCTCAAGGGGCATCATCCATTAGAACTCTGACAAAAAGCCAAAACACGGTGGCGGGAAGAGCCGAAGGCCACACCACCACCACCACAACCACTACCACCACCACAAGACACCACACCACCACCAAACCACCACCGCCACCACCGCCATCACCACCACCAGAACCCACCCCAACCACAACCACCACCATCACCACAAACCACCACACCACCAACACCAAAAACGCCTCCACCACAACCAGCACAACCCACCACAACCCACCACAACCACCACCACCACCACCCACCACCTCAACACCATTACCACCACCATTACCACCACGGCCACAACCACAACCATCACCACAACCCACCACCACCACAACCCACCACACCACCACCACAGCCACCACCACCACCCACCACCCACCACCCACCACCCACCACCCACCACCACCACCAGCGCCGTTACCAGCAGCAGCACCACCACCACCACCAACACCACAGCCCACCACCACCACCACCACAGACCACCACGCCACCACCACCACCACCACCGCCACCTCCACGACCACCATCACCACCACCACCTCAAGACACCACCACTGCCACCACCACCAACCCACCACACAACCACCATCACCACCACCACCACAGCCGCCACCACCACCACCACAACCACCACCACCACCACCACAACTCACCACCACCACCACAACAACCAACCACCAACACCACCACAATCAACCACACCACCACCACCACTACCGCCACAACCACCACCATTACCAGCAGCACAACCAACCACCACCACCACAACTACACGCCACCACCACCACCACCACCACCGCCACCTCCACGACCACCACACCACCACCACCACCTCAAGACACCACCACTGCCACCACTACCAACCCACCACACAACCACCATCACCACCACCACCACAGCCGCCACCACCACCACCACAACCACCACCACCACCACAACTCACCACCACCACCACCACAGCAACCAACCACCACCACCACAATCAACCACACCACCACCACCACCACCGCCACAACCACCACCATTACCAGCAGCACAACCAACCACCACCACCACCACAAACCACCACACCACCACCACCACCACCACCACCACCACCACTAACACCAGCGCCCCCACCTCAACCACCTCCACAAACCACCGCCACCACCACAACCGCCGCCACCACCACCACAAACCACCACACCACAACCAGCACCACCACCGCCACTACCACCACAACCACAAACTACCACCACCACACACCTTCAAACCACCACCACCACCCACCACCACAACCACCACCACCACAACAAACCACCACACCACCACCCTTTCAACCACCACCACCGCCACCACCACCACCACAACCCACCACCACCACCACCGCCACCACAAACCACCACACCACCATCACCACCACCACCACCCACCACAACCACCACCACCACAACAAACCACCACCACCACAACCACCACCACCGCCACCACCACCACCTCCACAACCCACCACCAGCATCACAACCACTACCACCGCCACAATCACCACGGCAAACCACCACACTACCACCGCCACCACCACCACCACCACCACCTTAACCCACCACCGCCACCACACGTACCACCACCACCACCACCCAGGGGCCTCGGGGCCCAAGAAGCCAGAGGCCCCCACGAGGCCCCCAGGCGCCCCCAAGGAACCGCCAGAAGCCCCAGGAGGCTCCCCAAGGGCTCTCAGGACACCCCCGAAACATCCCCCCAGGGGCCCCCGAGCGCGCTCCAAAGAGACTTCAAGAAGCATCCAGGCGCTCTTCCTTAAGCGCGCCAGCCGAAGCAGAACAGCCAAAGCGAAGTTCAGCAACTTCGTAACTGAGTCGGAAGGAAACCCCTTCCCTAGGATCCCTTGCCCGCCAGGGGTGTGAGTGAGTGAGACCGATCGCGAGGCGATATCATGAAAATAGACCGCCCCCTCTGATCTCGACGAACGCCGCGAGGAAGGGGAACGGAATGCACACGAACGTCACTGCTGCGGACAAGTAACGTCATCTGAGGGAGAACCGGCAGTCGGGATGCCCACGACACGCGCCACTTGGTCCTCACACTCCCACACCCGGCACTCCTCCCTCTGAT
The DNA here is from genome assembly GCA_963575745.1 of Prorocentrum cordatum. Classification (NCBI taxonomy): domain Eukaryota; class Dinophyceae; order Prorocentrales; family Prorocentraceae; genus Prorocentrum; species Prorocentrum cordatum. Next base: position 19,898 of record CAUYUJ010018027.1, read on the forward strand.
CAGGAGGAAGCGCGCCACCACGATCATGACCAGCGACAGCGGCCACTGCCGCCTTCGCCGCCGTGACCGCCGCCGCTGGAGCCGCTAAAACCTTGGCCTCACGGATCTGGCGGTTCACATCATTCACCATCTCGTGGCCAGAGGGGGGCTGGATCGGGATCACGCTGGGTGCCTTCATAGACGCAGCTCCCAGTCCAGCTCCCTGGCGCACCACAGAACCCTTGGCTTCTCGGATTCCCTTGATCACGTCTTCAATACCTCCGTGCCAAGGCTCTATATTTACCTCCCACTTCCCGCAGAGTGTAGTGAGAGGCTTCTGGCCTAGCTCGCCCTTCTCGCACGCGCTGCTGCCAGCGCTGTGGCTAGCGATTTCGGGCTCTGGCTTCGCCTTCCCCTTCTCGCACGCCCTGGTCCCAGCACTGTGGCTGATGATGTTGGGCTCTAGTTATCAGCATCTCTTGCTCGCCCTCCTCGTTCCTGGTGCTGTGATTAGAGATGTCGGGCTCCAGCTTCGGCTTTCCCTTCTCGATGCCGCTCAGCTACCAAGTCGCTGAGCAACAACACCACGTGCATGGCACGCTCGCTTTTATCGCACGCGTCGACTCCAGCTTCGTAGGTGAGTAGGGTTTCTCGTATATGAGAGTCACGGGTAGCAGATGACAGATACAATCACTATTAGGGCCGTCTTGGGCTGGTAAGACGAAGAGGCCCAAAACTAAGGTTGTCGATGCGTGTTGCCGTCTTAAGGCTGGAAAATTGGAAAAGCCGTCTCATGCCTCTTCTGGGCCGTGTTGGCGGCACCTTGGGGGGGTCACCTGGGGCTGCCCTGAAGAGCGTCTCGAAGCTCTTGGGCCACTTGGGGCTGTCTGGCACTGGCTTGGGGCATCTCCGCCGGGAGCCCTGTTGGGTCGTCTCGGGGCCGTATCAAGGCATTCTGTGGAGGCCTCTCGGCGGGATCTGGCCCAGACGTCCCAGCCCAACCGCATCCTGCTCTCGCACGCACTGCATCAGACTCTCGCCTCCCACACCTCGCTCAGGGCCCTCCTGGGCCGTCTTGGCGCCCTCTCAGGGCCGTCCGTCTTGGGCCACCTGAAGCCTCCCGTGCGTCATCGCCAGGGCCTCCGGGGACCCACTTGGGCATTCTTAGGGATGACTTGGGCCATCTTGGAGGCTTATTGGGTCACTCTGGGGTACTCTTAGGCCGTTTGTCGAAGCTTCCCGGGGCAGTCTGGGTCCCTTTCAATAGCTCTGTTGGGGAACTCCGAAGCCACACGAAGCCCACCTGGAGCGATCTATGTGGGGCCTCTCTTGGCGCCTCTGCGGTCCTCTCTTGGGGCCTGCTGTACAACTGGAGCTGGCAGCATGCATTCGGTACGCATTTTGGGGGGGGGGAAACAAAAGAAAAAAAATCTTGGGGCCCGCTGTGCAGCCTGCAAACGCCTGCCAGGGCCTCTTCGACCGTGCTCGGGCCATCTGGGGATCTCCGAAGCCGTCTCCCGGGGCCTCCTGGGCGCGCTCCACGCGTCTGGCCCCGCTGGTCCACTCGCCGCCGTCTGCGCCTCTCTCGCGCGCGCTGGCTCCGGCAGCGAGGAGGAGGCTCGGCGCGAACCCGTAGAAAGAACCCACGGCTGGCGGGTCGGGGTGTCCGCCACCGAAGGCGCAGGTTAGGGGACCGCATGCGAACCCCACCCCTACCCCCCCGAGCGAAGTGAACCCCACCCTCCCCCTCAGAAATCGTGGGGGGTAGGGGTAGGGTTCGCAAGTGGCCCCCTACAGGTGCCGCCAATCGCTGGCGTCCCCGTGCGCGCTCGGGACCGACGTGCTCCGGGGTTTGCTGCCAGCTCTGGTCCCTGGGGTCTGCGATCCTGCCTGCGAGTGTCGTGTGAGGGTCTGGGCTATGTCGGAGTGGTCCCTGGAGGGTTCTCGTGGGGTCCACGGCTGCGGGAAGGCCCTCAAAGAGGAGCGGGGAGGCCCTGGAAGCAACAGAGGATCCCCAGAGCGGCCGGAGCGTCGAGGAGGGAGGAGAGGAACGGGAGCAAGAGGAGCAGGAAGGTGAGGAGGAGGACGAAGAAGAGAAGAGAGGAGGACGGGGAGAAGAGCTTTGTGAGGAGCTTTGTCGAGGGCTTTGGTCAAGGCTACTGGGGAGCCACAGGAGGCAAAAGGTGGGGGGGCGGGAGGCTCTCTTAGGAGCTCCGTCGGAACTGTCGGAGTCTCTTGGGAGGCTCTGGGGCTTTCTTTCGGGTCTGGGGCGCTGTTTCGGGCTTCTGTGGTTCCAGAAACGGCGAGAGGGTGCCGTGGCTGGAGGCGCTCTCCTTGGAGCTCCTTGACAAGTTTCGGAGTCTCTTGGGAGACTCGGGGGCATTTGGGAGAGGTCCTTGGAAGGTGCTTGACCCATTGGGGACCGCGGGCAGCGCGTCGTCTGGACTCTCTTCGGACCCTCCTCCAGGCCACCTAGGGGTCTCTCCTGAGCCTCTCTGGGGACCTTCTTCGGCCATTTTGCGGCCCTGTTGGACCGTCTTGGCGGCCTCTTGGGGAGCCTCTGGGAGCCCTTCTCGGCCACTTTGTGGCCCTCTTGGGCTGTCTCGGGGTGCCTTCTGGGGGCCGCGGGAGGCTGGTCGTAGTCGGGGTGGTGGTGGTGGGAGGCCTAGAGGTCGACACCAGCACCAATATCGGCGGTGTACCTCCACCGAGGGAAGAAGATCCCGATCTCCTTGATGGTGGTAATACTCTGGTTTCCAAGGTGACCGAACTATTACAGTCGAGGCGTTGACCTAAGGAACCCTAAATAAGGAACGAGGCCCCTTTTTCCCAAAGTTCAACCTCGATGTCCTATGGAAAACCTCACGAGAACCCGACGCAAACTTTGAAACAATCAAGGAACACCGAGCCCCTCCCCAACGACAAGGGTTCCTTCTTCAAGACCCCTACTGTACCAACAACACCGAAATCTAGGTGTTGGTGGTTGGTGCTGGTGCCCCTTTCCGGGCCTCCGAGGCGAGTCCTGCTGGTCGCGGCCGTGCTGACGGCGCTGCTGGCCGCAGGCGCGGTGGTGGCCACCTGCCGGTCGCGCCCGTGCTGCCGGCGCTGGGCGCGCGGCTGTGGGAGCGTGGGCCGCGGCTTGGCTGGGCGTCTCTGAGCCGTCCTGGGGCCGTCTTGGGGCATCTTGAGCGTCTCTGAGCCGTCCTGGGGCCGTCTTGGGGCATCTTGGAACCCTCCGGAACCGTCTCGGAGCGCCAGGGGAACTCGCAGGGCGCCCTGGAGGGCTCGGGGGGCCTTTCGGGACAGAGGACCTTCTTGCACGCAAACATTGCTGCATTGTAAAAGAGATGGCGTCGGGCTGCAGCTTCGCCTCCCGCATCCCGCCGAGCAGCGCACAGGCCCGCTGCCACTGCCCGCTCTGCTCGCACGCAAGGATCCCGGCGGCGAAGCTGACGACGTCGGGCTCCAGCTCCGCCTCCCAGATCTCGCTCAGCAGCGCCAGGGCCCGCTGCCACTGGTGGCCCTTCTCGCACGCGCTAATCGCAGTATTATAGCTGACGATGTCGGGCGTCAGCTTCACCTCCCACATCTCGCTGAGCAGCGCCAGGGCCCGCTGCCACTGCTTCCCCTTCTCGCACGCGTTGATCCCAGCGGTGTAGCTGACTAGGGATGACCCTTGGCCTACCGGCCACGAAATCTGTCCGAGATGGCACGTGGGGCCAGGGCAGTGATGTAACCGAAAGACCTTGGTGATGACGTTGGACCCGAACTTCGCCTCTGCTGTTGCTGCCTGCAACTGCAGGGTGCTGCTGCATGCGGCATGTTGCTGTTTCTGCGAACTTTGGCAGTGTGCAGCCGCTGCTTGCTGCGGACTGCTGCTGCTCGTTGATGCTACTTGAGGCTGCAGAGTGATTTTTCTTGGTACTCTTGCCAGCTGGCGCAACCTGGAGTTCGTAAGTAGACCGAGGGGCGAGAAGTCAGGGTCGATGGGGGAGAGGATAGGGAACCGAACTCTACACACCGACGCTTTTTCTGGCCCTGCACTGAAACTCGCACAGGAAAGCAGATCCTGGTGTATACGGGATGCTGGTGCATACATGTTCGTCATTTCCCCCGGAAAACGGGAAAACAACTGTACACCACACCACACCGACGTCGTCCCTGGCCCTCAAGAAATCCTGGGATTGAAAAACAACCCGCCACTGGTAATGTATAAGTTCCAGTTTCCGAGAGGAAGCGAGGAGCGATCAGCGAGGAGCGAGGAGCAAGGAGCGAGAAGGGAAGCAACGGTCGAAAACAGGAGAGAGAGAGAGAGAGGGAGAGAAAGAGAGAAGGAGAGAGAGAGAGAGAGAGGCGATGAGGGATGAGGGAGAGCCGAAGGAGGAGGAGGCAGACGCCAGTAGTCAAGAGGAGGAAGGAAGGGACCAGGAGAGAGGTGGGAGGAGCGAGGAGGAGTAAGAAGAGAGGAGCCGGGAGCGAGGAGAGGGAGGCGAGGAGCGAGCACAGAGCGGCGAGGCGCCAGGGAGCGTGGCGCCGGGAGGGAGAAGGGAGGGATGATGAGAGGCCAGCACGCGAGTGTCGCAGTGGCCTCGGCGCGCTGCCGAAGACCCGCAGCGGCGGCAATGGCTGGCGTGGGCCTGCAGCCACGCGGTGAGAGCTGCGAAGCTTGCCTGCCAGGAGTCCTACCGTTCGCCCCAGGCCCACGTCTCCCGAGGAGGAGGAGGAGGAGGAGGAGGAGGACGAGGAGGAGGAGGAGCAGGAGGGGGAGGAGAAGGAGGAGGAGGAGGAGGAGGAGGAGGAGGAGGAGGAGGGGGGGGAGGAAGAGGAGGAGGAGGAGGAGGAGGAGGAGAAGGAGGAGGAGGAGGAGGAGGAGGAGGCCCACGTCTCCCGTGCCTCCAGCCTGGCCCGCGCGGCCTGGGTCGCGAACGCCACTGCGATACAGTCTTCGAGCCTCGCTGACCCGAGCTGCGCAGGGACCGCTCCTCTGTGGAGCTGCCACCGCGGCTTGGCCACCGGCCGTGCTGTGCGCGCCACGCTTGCGCGCGCGCGAGGCCGGCCAACCAGGCCTCGGTCGCCCACGACCAGCCGATGAGCGCCTGCAAGTCGGCCAAGCGTGGCGCGGCG
>CAUYUJ010018027.1:30000-66316 GCA_963575745.1 Prorocentrum cordatum
GGGCGCGCGCCCGCGCCAACGGGCTGCCCTGCGCCGTGCACCGCCCTCTCGCGGGGCGCGGCGGGGGCCTCCGATGGCGCGGGGCCGTCGGCCTCGCGGGAGCGGGCGGCAGCACCCCAGGAGGGCCACGTCGCCGCGGCTCCCGGAGGAGGCGTGGCCTGCCTGGGGCAGCCAGGAGGCCGCGAGGAAGGGGGGGCGAGGACGCCGCCCTTCGCTTGCCGTCGCTCGGACGTCCATTTCCCGTGCATTTTTCGATTTCGTGCGTGTTTGTCTTGCTCGATGGTCCAGGATGGTCCTCGAGGGTTCTCGCCGAGAGAAAAAATGCACACGTCCGAGCGATGCCAAGTTCGGCGCACCATGGCCGGTCGGGCCTCGCCGTGCTCTGGCGGCGGGGCCGCACGCTGCGGCTCCGGGAAGGGATTCCAGAGGAAGAGACGTGCTCCCAAAGGGCGCGCTGTGCTCGGTCGACGCGGAGGGCGCGCTGTGCTCGGTCGACGCGGAGGAGCTGGTGCCCCCGCCGCCTGGGAGCACCCCTGCCAGGATGGTGGACCTCTGCCCGCTGGCGGCCGAGTACTTCTCCCACGTCGTCGGCAGGATGCTACGCGAGCCCAGCAAGGCCATGGACGAGGAGCTGCGGAATCAGGTGGTCTACCGCGACCCGTCGCTCCGCTCTCGTGCTGCTCGACTCCGCCTGGCCGAGAGGCTCTGGGATGCGGGGATGCTCGGGATCACCGACCAGCTCGTCGAGAGCGTCTCCATCACCGGGGTCATCAAGAAGTACCTCCAGGAGGAGTCAGACCCCCTCGGTCCCCCCAAGCGCCAGGTCTGCGCCATCTGGGACGCGGGGCGCGCCAACCTCCGATGGCAGAGGCCCCCGTACGTACCTCTGGGCAGCCCCGCGACGTTCACCCACCTCGACCTCTCCAACCTGGGCGAGGGCGACATGATCTGCACGGGCGTAGGCCGGACATGTTCTCTGTCGGATGGAGGCGCCGCCCGATGCGTGGCCGCACTTTGTCCTGGAGGAGGTCGGCGTCGACGAGTGCGGGGACCACCTGAGGGCCAAGGGCCAGCACGACAGCCTGCCCGACGACGGGCAGCACCTGGCGCTCGAAGGCCCTGGTGACGGGCTGGTCTTGCCGACCAGCTTGGGCCCCGCCCCTGGCCCACTCGACGCCTGCAGGCCTGCACGGCGCGGGGGCTCGGGGAGGACTGCGTCGGCGCTCGCCCGGCCCACGGGGCCCCGACGCCCCAGCCGGTCGGACCCGGCGGGCACGAGTTCGGTGAACTGGGCGTGCGTGGACGACTACTCGCACGGGGTGCTGGCCACGTCGGCCAGCGCCCAGCAGCCAGTCGCCGAGGCTGCGGGGAGGCCGGCGGCTCGCGTCAAGTGCCGCCTCGCGCGGGCGGGGCTCCCCGTCCACGGGGAGATCGAGGGCGAGGGGCTCGAGTCGCTGGGGGCCGCCACCTGGGGCCGCCCCTGCACGGTCTCTGCCGAGGTCGAGCGCACATGCCGCCTGGCCCTGGCGACGCTCATCTTGGCGGAGCGGCTGCATGCTGGACCGCGGCGCTGCTCGAGCGCATCGTCGGGCTCCGGGCGCGGGCGGCCACCTTCCAGCGCGCGGGCCTCGCCATCTTCGACCAGGTCTACCACGAGATGCGGCTCCCCGAGGCCGCCCCGGCGCCGTTCGGGCTCTCGGATGTGGCACGATGGGAGCTGACCACGGCGGCGTCCTGCGCCCCGCTTCTGCGCGCGGACCTCGAAGCGCCGCGGCTCCCACGGGCGTTCACGACGTGCTCCAGCGGCACGGGGTGCGCGGCGGCGGTCAGGACCGCATCGTTGGACGAGACTCGGAGGGACGCGCGGTGCAGCGAGACGAGAAGAGGGACGATCGCCACCGAGGACATCGACACGAGCCAGGAGGAGGATTGCCTGGGCACCGCACGCAGGCGGCTGCTCCTACGACCTGGGCGGGCTCGCCGAGGCCTCCGCCGAGGCCCCGCCCCGCGTCAATCGACGCATCTTCTGGGTGCTCTACCTCTTCGCGGGGAGACGCAGGAAAGGGGGGCCTGGAGGGGGTCATCCATGCGAGGGCGGAGCTCGAGGGCTTCGAGGTCGAGGTCTGGTCCATCAACGCCGTGATCGACCCCAAGCACGGCCTCACCGGCAAGGGCTTCGTCAGTCCGCTCCTGGAGCTAGCCTGCGCGGAGTAACTGCTTCCGGGCGGTGATCGCCTCACCTCCACGTTCCACCTGGAGTCGAGCACGCTTCCTGGGAAACGGGGCCGAGGCCCCTGCGGACGCGTCGCGAACCCTGGGGACGCGTCGCGAACCCTGGGGTCGGAGCGATATCATCTTCACAGCCTTCGAGCGCCTCCGCCTGGACCTGAAACCGCGCCTCCTGCAGACCGGCATGCTGATGGTTCGCGGGGTCTGTGGAGCGGGGGGCCTGGATCTGATGGAGCATCCCGCAGACCCCGAGCAGGACCCCTACCTGTCCATTTGGCACCTGTGCGAGATGGCGGACCTCATCCAAGAGACGGGCGACCAGATCAACCGTACCGACCAGTGTCGCTACGGGGCCCCGTCGACGAAGCCTACCATGATCGGCATCTTCGGGTCTTCGGGAACTACGACCGCAGGGTAGGCAGCGCGGTGCATCAGCTTTGCCTTCAGTGCGACCATCGAGGGCGGCATCCAGCTGTGCTCAAGAGACGATCGGAACGAGGGCGACCCGATTTCCGTATTTACCTCCTCCGCCCAGGCCTACCAGCCTCCGCTGTGTGCGGCGCTGGCAGGAGTCATTCTCGAGGCTTTTGGCCGCATGACCAGGGAGGAGACCGGCCCAGACCCGACGGGGACGCCAGCATCTCCACCGACGGCGACCTTCGGCCCACCGAGGCCAGGGAGGGCGAGGAGCGAGGTGGGGCGGGGCGATCGCATCAGAGCCCCGCCACTGGCCCCCGCCTGGATGCCGCTGGCGAAGTGGCGCCCGCTCTACTTCGGCAAGTGGAGGATCACCGAGCACACGAACATCAACGAGACGCGGGCGGTGGTGGGTCTCCTGCGAGACTTGGCCAGGTCATCTCGAATGTGGAGGCGGAAGGTCCTGGTCCTCACCGACAGCATGGTGGCGCTGGGGACCCTGGGCAAGGGACGCTCGAGCTCCCAAGCCTTGCTGAGCCTGTGCCGTCAAGCGGCGGCGATCACCATGGCCTTCGGGATCTACGGATACTGCCGCTACGTCCCCTCGGGGTTGAACGTGGCCGACGGCCTGTCCAGGGGGGGGACCTCGGGGCGGCGCCCGAGACGGTGGCAGCGCACAGCGACCGACACCCTCCTTCGACGGACGGGCCCATGGGCGGCCTCCGCGACCTGGGCCGGTCGTGCACGGGGCACGCCGGTGGCTGGCCGCTGCCACGCTCGCGGCCACGTGCCCCGTCGACGCGGTCTGGCAGAGACCGCCGAAGGCGGGCGAGGTCCCCCTGCTGACTTGGACGACTACGAGCGCGAGCCGCACCAGGGCATCAGCGAAAGGGGGGCTTCACGCGGCTCCTCACGCACTCGGTGGCGGACGTCACCGCGATGAAATGGGCTCCGAAGGTGTGGGGCTTCCTCTACTACTGCGTCGGCAAGGGCGGGGAGCTGCGATCCGCGAACGCCGTGGACCACGCCCTGGCCGACCACATGGACCTGAAGTGCTACCGAGATCGACTTAGCCCGACGCGGGGATCGATCGCGATCTTCGGGCCGCTGGTGATCTGGCCTGAGTTGAGGAACCAGCTTCCCCTGGCCTTAAGTCGGGCGTGTCCCCTACAGGGGGATTTTCGACGAAAAATAAAAAATACCCGAAAATACTCCAGAATGGCCAAACAAATATTCAAAAAATGATCCCCAGACTATTTTTTGACTATTTTTGAATATTCCCCCTGTAGAGGGACAGGCCCGACTTAACCCTGGCCCTGAGGAGCCTGAAGAGCTGGCAGAGGCTGGTCGCGTCTGCTGAAGGGGGGGGCCGCTGCCCGAGGCGGCCGCCTTCGCCATCGCCGTTTGCTTCTGCGAGGCAGGCCTCTTGGAGGAAGCGACCTCGACGCGGGTGCAGCATGCCGTCAAGGTCAACGGCCGGGAGCCCGAGCGAGGACGCGGCACGAGGCCGCGCCAGCCTCGAGCAGGTGCTGACTACCTACCAGACCATCCCAACCCAACCCGAATACCCGAATTTCGGGTTGGGGGGGGTAAGGGTTCCACAAATGTTTTGTTCGATGTTCCCCGACCCCACCCCCCACTGGAAATCGAGGGTAATCCTGAGCCTTCGGGTTGGGTTGGGGTGGGTTGGTGGGTGGTGAGGTGCGGAGGCGGGACCGCTGGAAGGCCCCGTCCAGCGCTCAGGGGTACTCCAGGACCCTTCGCCCTCACGCAACTTCGGGCCAGGCTGCCGCGGAAGGCGCGGGAGGCAGGCACCCGCGCGAGCTCGGCCTTGGCCCCTGAGATCGTCCGAGCCATGGCACCACGCACCAACTACAGCAGAGCATCGGCAGCTGGTAGACTCCATCACCAAGAACCTGAAGATGAAAAACAGCGAAGGATGTCGCAGCGGAGCTCCTGTGGGACCAGCCAAGCAGCCGAAGCGTAGCAAAGGCAAAAACAAGAACATTGAGCAGCAGGACGAGGCCAGCGACGGCTTGTTCTCAGACGAGACCTTCGGCGAGAAGACAGGCTGGTGGACAGAATGACAACCGTTTCGTTCGCTGGGGCTGGTTATTATTGTGACAGACGGTGGGACGATATCTTTCAGCTGACGCTTGGGTCGATCCTTGCGAGGGATGAGTTTAGCAACACGAACTCCCGACCTCACAGCGGCGCTCGCCTTTCAGATGTCGAAGTTCGATGTCGTTTCCTCGCTGTTGGCGCCCGCTGCCAGAAGCTGTGTGTGTGCCACGTGTCTCGTACCTCCTGGGCCCCTCCATTCAGACATTTCGGGCCCCCGGTGGCAGCTGCTCTAACCTGTGGTCAAAGATGTCCCGACCCACCCACCCTAGACTACCACACTTATGGACGACTGCGCCAGGCAATACATATGCGGGAATCGGAATTAGATCAATCCGACGCCTGTTGCAACTCGAGTTTTTGGTATATGTTGTGATACGGTTGAGGCTAACGCATCTCAATCGGCCTCCCGATATCAGATATGTACCTGGCCCGTCTGGGCCCGCTTGCAGCGTATGGTTGAAAAGCGGTCGCCTCCCATATAGCCGCTTCGCGGCGTTGCTACACGCCCTGCTGAGATATTCCCTCAGCTTTGCTGGCCCCCCGCCTGTCCCCCGAGACGGTGCGATAATGCATCTGCTGGGCCGTGTTGGGGGCACTTTGGGGGCACCTGGGGCTGCACTGAAGCGTCTCGGAGCTCTTGGGCCACTTGGGGCTGTTCGGCACTGGCTTGGGGCGTCTCCGCCGGGAGCCCTGTTGGGCCGTCTCGGGGCCGCAGCAAAATATTCTGTGGGGGCCTCTCGGCGGGCTCTGGCCCAGACGTCCCAGCCCAACCGCACCCTGCTCCCGCACGCACTGCGTCAGAACAGGGATGTGGACGGGTTCTTGTCTCGCCTCCCACACCTCGCTCAGGGTCCTCTTGGGCCGTCTTGGCGCCCTCTCAGGGCCGTCCGTCTTGGGCCACCTGAGGCCTCCCGTGGGTCGTCGCTGGGGCCTCCGGAGGCCCTCTTGGGCATTCCCAGGGATGACTTGGGCCACTTTGAAGGCTTATTGGGTCACTGTGGGGTGCTCGTGGACCATTTTTCGAAGTTTCCTGGGGCAGCCCGGGTCCCCTTCAATAGCTCTCTTGGGGAACCTCGAAGCCGCGCGAAGCCCACCTGAAGCAGTTCATCTGGGGCCTCTCTTGGCGCCTCGGTGGTCCTCTCTGGGGGCCTGCTGTGCAGCCTGCAAACGCCTGCTGGGGCCTCTTCGACCGTGTTCGGGCCATCTGGGGATCTCAGAAGCCGTCTCCTGGGGCCTTCTTGGGGCGCTCGGGGCCCCTGGGGGGGGTCTGGCCCCGCTGGCCCATTCGCCAGTCTGCCACAAGTGCGCCTTTCTCACAAGCACTGGCTCCGGCAGCGAGGGAAAGGCTCAGCGTGAACCCGTAGAGAATCCACGATTGGCAAGTCGGGGTGTCCGCCCCCGAACGCGCACGTGCCGCCAATCGCAGGAGTCCCCGTGCGCGCTCGGGACCGACGGGCTCTGGGGGGGTGCTGCCAGTTCTGGGCCCTGGGGTCTGCGAGGCTGTCTGCGAATGTCGTGTGAGGGTCTCGGCTATGTCGGAATGGTCCCTGGAAGATTCTCGTAACATCGACGGTTGCGGGAGGTTCTTAGTCCAGGTCTCTTAAATTACACATATAAACTATAATATACATATATTATATTATACATGCAAAAACAACAATACAAAAATAAAATAAACGGCGTTCGCGTTCTTGCGAACTCATACGAAAACCAGAAGATGTTTAACATGCGCAGTGAACTCTGCCAAACGGGCCTCTCGCGCCGCATGTCGAAATCATTCGAACGCCCTTGCGCGCGTTCTGCAGGGGCGCGATCCGAGTCAAATAATACCATGCGGGCCACTTTCGCGCGTCGGCCGCGCGCGCACGTCGGATTCTTTCCAAAACTTTCATCACCGACGCGAAGACGCCGTCATCGTCGTCGGCGTGATCAGCATCAGCGCCGTCACTGACCGTGCCGTCGCCGCGGTGATCATCGTCACCAGCACCGCTACTATCATCATCGTGTCTACCGTTGTCGACGTTGCCATGATACCGCGCTCGCCCAAATCGCTGACTCGCACGGAAGTGCCCGCTGGGATGTGCCCAGCGGTCAGCGCCACCGCGGCCACGTCGGTCGCGCCGAACTACCTGGCCGCAGCGCGCGCGAGCATGCGCGGGCTAGCGCGGCCGCAGAGATGCACCTGCCAACACCAAGCTGTATATATCAAAGTAGTTATAAATATGTTTGGTTTCTATGTTTATATATATATGAATATATATATATATATATATATATATATTCATATATATATATACATATATACATATACATATACATATACATATACATATACATATACATATACATACATACATACATACATACATACATACATACACACATACACATAAGTCAACGCTTCGTACTGCAATTGGCATATGACCCGCCCTATCCCCCATCCGAAGTACGAGCCCATACCATCCCAACCCGAGTGGTATCCGCCCCCCCCCGCCGTCCGCTGCAAAACAATATACGCGCGCAACGGTTTATCAAAAGCCATACGTTTTCAAAAATCCATTGAGAGGGGGAAACACACAACAACAACAACAACAACAACAACAACAACAACAACAACAACAACAACAACAACAACAACAACAACAACAACAACAACAAATTAGCCTGGCGACGGGCCCAACCATATGCAGTTGTGAGTACCGCAGTTGTGAATACCATCCTCGGTGGAGCTCCTTATGGGGCCACGAACTGTGCGAGGAGCCTGCCACAGTGGTGGTGGTGGGGGAACCGCATGCGGGCACCCCCACTGGGGCCCCCTATGGGGCCACGAAACGCTGCCCTGGGTGGGAAAACCGCATGCGGGCACCCCCACTGGGGCTTACGGTGGAGCTCCTTATGGGGCTACGAAACGCTGCCCTGGGCAGGGGGAACCGCATGCGGGCACCCCCACTGGGGCCTTCGTTGGAGCTCCCTGTGGGGCCACGAAACGCTGCCCTGGGCGCATGCGGGCACCCCCACTGGGGCCTTCGGTGGAGCTCCTTATGGGGGCACGAAACGCTGCCCTGGGTGAGGGAACCGCATGCGGGCACCCCCACTGGGACCTACAGTGGAGCTCCTAATGAGGCCACGAAACGCTGCCCTGGGTGGGGGAACCGCATGCGGGCACCCCCACTGGTGCCTACGGTGGAGCTCCCTGTGGGGCCACGAAACGCTGCCCTGGGCGGGGGAACAGCCTGCGGGCACCCCCAGTGTGGACTTCGGTGGAGCGCCCTATGGGGCTACGAAACGCTGCCCTGGGTGGGGGAACCGCATGCGGGCACCCCCACTGGGACCTACAGTGGAGCTCATGATGGGGCCGGGGCCACGAAACGCTGCGCTGGGTGAGGGAACCGCATGCGGGCACCCCCACTGGGGCCTTCGGTGGAGCTCCCTGTGGGGCCACGAAACGCTGCCCCGGGCGGGGGAACAGCCTGCGGGCACCCCCACTGGGACCTACAGCGGAGCTCCTTATAGGGGCCACGAAACGCTGCCCTGGGTGGGGGAACCGCATGTGGGCACCCCCACTGGGGCCTTCGGTGGAGCTCCCTATGGGGCCACGAAACGCTGCCCTGGGTGGGGGAACCGCATGCGGGCACCCCCACTGGGGCCTTCAGTGGAGCTCCATATGGGGCTACGAAACGCTGCACTGGGACGGGGGGTGGGCAGGAGGGGGGAAGAGGAGGAAGGAGGAAGGAGGTGGGACGCGGGGCGCTGTCTCTTCAAAACGAGGACCCAACACCACAGGATGGTTGGGAAAAACGAAGTGCACATGCGCGAGTCGTCGCGCGCGCGCATGCCGGATTCCTTGTAAAACCTTCGGTTTCGCAAAGATTGCAGATTCGAGTGCCCAAACAACATATAAACAAACACGGGTTTTTGCAACACGGGTTTTCAAGACACGTTCACGCGCACTCTTGCGAATTCGGGAGGAAAAATGTGTTCCCATAATTTCAGAAACTGCTACCAAACAGGATTCGCGCGCGCGTCGAAATCGTTCGAAAGCCCTCGCGCGCGTGCCGTCGCGAAAATACTTCGCACAGAATGGGGCGAAGTGCACGCGCGCGCGTCATCGCGCGCGCACGCCGGATCCGTCAAAAACTCTCGGTTTCGCAATCACTCCGACGGTCGGACCGCACACGATAATCGATTTAGCTTGCCCCTCGCCCTCTTCTCCGCCTGGCGAAGGTTTTCTTATGCCCCCCATCGGTCCTCCTCCTCCTCCTTCATTTCCTTTTCCTCTTCCTGTTCCTTCTCGTCCTACCCGTTGCATTTCTCATCCTCTTCCTCCTCCACTTCGCCCTCCCCCTCCGCCGCCTCCACTGTCTCCCTCTCCTCCTCATGTCCCTCCTCCTTCTCGGATTTGCCTTGCCCTCCCCCACTTCCTCCCCCCCCCCCTTTCATCGCCGCCCCGCTCGTTTTCCGCCTGCGCCCCCCCTTTCTCCCAGCAAGGGCGCGTGCGTGGATTTTCCACGGCGCCCTCGCCGCCGCGCCTAGCAGGGGCGCGTTCTCCAACGGCGAAATCGCGCGGCCGTCGGGGGCGGCCCCGCGGGTCAGGCCGCCGGGGCAACCCCGCGAGCCGCTGGCGCGCGAGACCAAGCCGCCGGGGCAACCCCGCGGGCCCCGAGCGGGGCGCCGCCGCGCTCAGGCGGGGGGCAGCACGAAGCCCAGCTCTGCGGCGAGCTGCCCCGCCTGCGCCCTGGAGCTCTCCGCTCTGACGTCGAACTCCAGGAGCGCCTTCCGCAAGGACGCCGGCCCTCGCCCCGCGAACTCTCGCAGCGGCGGCAACGGGATCAGCATGTTCCGCGCGCACGTGGCGCGGGAGAACATGACGTAGAGGTGCAGCCACCACTGCTCCTCCGACATGCCCGCGCGACCAGCGTCCTCGCCCCTCGCGCATTCGACGGCGACGCCCTTGCGCGGCGTGTGGCCCTGCGACAGCGAGGAGGTGAAGCACAACGCGCGCGTCATTGTGAACACCGAGCGGCGCACGGCGCGCGGCCCCAAGCTCTGCCACGTGAACTCCTGCTCGCTGGGTCTGAACATGAGCAAGCTCCCCGCCCGCGCCTCGGCCTCGCCGTCGTCGTCGGCGCCTTCGGCGCCCTGTGGCAGCACCTCGGCGACCTCCTGTTAGATCGGAGACTCCTTGAACCCGTGCACCTGCAGCCAGATCCCCTGCGGTACGTGGCGGGGGCGGAAAAGCTGGCCCGCTGCTCGCCCTCGGGGTGGAACCCGAAGGATACGATGGTGGCCCACTGCTCCTGCACGAGCCCAAATTTTTTCTACTTGTTCAGCTCTTCCTGCACTGCCGTGAATCGCACCTCCATGCCGGCGTGGGCCGGTAAGACGCCACGACGACAGTCACAAGCTTCCGTGACCCGCTCGGATTAAAAACATGAACGGCGGGCCCCATAGGGAGAGGGCTCCCGCCTGAGACTTCCTCGCAATTCACGCACAGACGAAGCCCCCGCCTGATACATCCTCCACATCCAGGCCGCAAAGGCCCAAATTGACGACAGTTATAAGATCCCGATGACCCGCTCCGATTTACAAACATGAGCGGCGGGCCCCATAAGGAGAGGGTTCCCGCCTGACACTTCCTCGCAATCCACTCACAGACGCGATTCCCGCCGGATACTTCCTCCATAGTCAGGCCTCAGGGGCCCAAACAAGATGACAGTTACAAGATCCCGATGACCCGCTCTGATCTCTTATATAACAAATCGGCGGGCCCCATAGGGAGAGGGTTCCCGCCTGACACTTCCTCGTAATTCAGTCACAAACGCTGTTCCCGCCTGATACGTCCTCCATACTCAAGCCTCGAAGGCCCAAAAAAAACGACTGTTACAAGATCCCCATGACCCGCTCCGATTTGAATGATATAACTGATAGTACAAAAATGTGAATACTAATAAAAAATAAAATGATAATACGAATAACCATAGCTTCTAAAAAAAATGAGCGGCGGGCCCCATAGAAAGAGGGGTCCCGCCTAACACTTCGCAATTCACTCACAGACGAAGTTCCCCGCCTGATATTTCCTCAAGTGTGGGTGTGGACGATGATGGCAATATTGATGGTGATGGTGTTCACTCACAACCGAGGCTCCTGTCTGTGACCTCGTCAAGATGAGTATGTGAATGTGTGAGTAAGTGTGTATGTGATAATGACGGGATTGACGATGGTGATGTGATACGGATGATGATGATGATGATGATGATGATGATGATGACGGTGATGATGCTGATGAGTGATGAGTACTGGTTGTGGGTGACTGAAAGAGCTGGAGGATAAAAGTGCGTGTGCGGATGTGTGAGTGATGATGATGCGGTGACGATGATGATGATTATGATGATGATGTGAATGTGTGTGTAAATAAGAAGGGAGGGGTGCTCCTGTTCCTGCGCGGGGTGTCCAGGGAAAACAAAAACTCCAATTTGGATGTGGGGAACAAGACCGAATGTCCAAAGAACATTCAAAAACAAATGGCTCCGCAACATCAGCTATCAAAAAACGTACGCTCGCGCTCTTGCGAATTATTGAGCAAAACCATCGTTGGTTTGTGTTCAACATGTTCATGTGATTCAACCAAACAGGCCTCTCGCGTCGCATGCCGACATCATTCGCACGCCCTCTGCGCGCGTGATGGCGGGGCGCGATCCGCGTCAAATCATACCATGCGGACCGCTCTCGAGGGTCGGCCGCGCGCACACGCCGAATTCGTTCCAAAACCTTCATCACCGACGCGAGGACGCCGTCATCGTCGTCGGCGTGATCAGCATCGGCGCCCGCAGTGGCCGCGCCTTCGTCGTTGTCAACATCGTCACCAACATCGCTACTATCACCATCGTGTCTACCGACGTCGACTTCGCCAAGATACCGCGCCCGCCCACGCCGCCGACTCGCAGTGAAGTGCCCGCTGGGATGTGCCCAGCGGTCAGCGCCACCGCGGCACGTCGGTCGCGCCAAACTAGCTGGCCGCTGCGCGCGCGTGTTTGGGTTGGCGCGGCCGCAGAAATGCACCTGCAAACGCCAAGCATGCATCGCAATCGCCGCCGCATGGGTTTTGCAAACCGAATTGCGGGTGGGTGGGTGGGATGGCTGCAAAAGCATGGAATACGTCAACTCGTTTGCTAAAATTAATTGCACCACATAGCCTGCACCGCATAGACTGCAAGAACCTACTGTTTGGAGTCCACGCTGGTTGACATGTTTTAAGCTCGAACTTTTCGCACGCGCCGCGACTCGAACTGTAATACAGATAATGTCGGGCTCCAGCGCCACCTCCCTCATCTCGCTGAGCAGCGACAGAGACCCCTGCCATTGCATGCAATTCGCGCACGCGCTGATAACAGCGCTGTAGCTGATAGCGTTGCGCTCCAGCTTCGCCTCCCACATCTCGCTGAACAGCGACAGAGACCCCTGCCATTGGCTGCCTTTCTCGCATGCGCTGACCCCAGCGCTATAGCTGATGACGTTGGGTTCCAGCTTTAACTCTCGCATCTCGCTGAGCAGCTCCAGAGCCCCTTGCCATTGGCTGCCTTTCTCGCACGCGCTGATTCCAGCGCTGTAGCTGATAACGTTGGGATCTAGCTTCGCTTCCCGCATCTCGGTAAGCAGCGCCACAGCCCGCTGCCACTGATCCCCCTTCCCGCACGCGCTGATCCCAGCGTTGTAGCTGAATAGTGCGAACCTTTGGATTAAATCCATGGAGTGCTAAGCCTGGGCCTCACACACCGTGGGTGAACAGTTCGTCGAAGTTGAACAGCTTGGCCCCGAACCCGCAGGAGGATGATCTTGAAAGAAACTCTGAGCTATCTCGGAGTGGTCCCTGGAGGGTTCTCGTGGCATCAACGGCTGCAAGAAGCCGGTGGTCCAGTTTCGCTGCAACTACTCACAGGAGGAGGAAGAGGAGGAGGAAGAGGAGGAGAAGCAGGAGGAGCAGGAGGAGAAGGAGGAGAAGGAGGAGGAGTACCGGCGACGGGGGGGGCCGGCTCCGAAAGGAGGAAGCCGAGGCAGAGGAGGTAGGAGAAGTTGTCGCCCCTATTCGGCGGGTTGAGGCTCGAGGCGTGCTGAGGTGCACTCGTGGGCCATCCCTTGTCTCTAACAGCCCTCTTGAGCCATTGTGCGGCCGCCTCGCGCCACAGGGGGGGGCCCTCTCAGGCCCTGCAGGGGGGCCTCCGCGCCCCGTCGTGGGGCCCTGGTGAAGGTCTGGGGCCGTGCTGGAGCTCGCTTGCGGCCTCCTGGGGCAGCTCCCAGGGCCGTCTCGGGCACCTGAGGCTCGATCAAGCCGTCTGGGGCTGGTCTTGGGGGGCGTGGTGCCCTCTTGGGCCGTCTTGGTGCGCACGTCGGGGCCACTCGAGGAGGAGGAGGAGGAGGAGGAGGAGCAAGAGGACGAGGAGGAGGAGGAGGAGGAAGAGGAGGAGCAGTGCAAATCCATGACTCATCAACGATGTTGGAAGAAATCCTTCCTCCAAGCTCCCTCTTCGCAGGCCGCTACAAGGACTCATTTCCACTGGAAGACACTTGAAAATCCTGAAGCGTGCCAAAACAACATTATCGGAGATTCCACACCACGAATCAACTTGCATGTTTCGTCTTGGCGATCCTGAATCGTGCCCGAAAACTGTTCAGAAGACTTCACCAGCGCGAATCAACGTGACTGTTGCACCCTGACAGTCCTGAACCGTTCCGAACACCATCTCCGGTATGTTAACCAGGAGAATCCGTGAAACCATTTGCACATGTTTCGAGCGAATGTGCGCGGCGCGAAAGCAAGAGTAACATTTCGAAAAGGAGCCTCCTTCAACCCGCGAAACCCTTGCAACTGTTTAAGACGAGGGTGCGCGGGGCGAAAGCCACATTTTGAAAACGGCCCGCCCTCAATCCGCGAAACGCTTGCAATGTTTTGCGACGAGGGAGCGCGGCGCTGAGGCGAGAGCCACATGTTGAAAACGGCCCGCCTCAATCCGTGAAACTCTTGCAACTGTTGAAGACGAGTGTGCGCGGCGCTAAAGCCAGAGTCACAATTTGAAAACGGCCCGCCCTCAATCCGCGAGACTCTCGCAACGTTTTGAAACGAATGTGCGCGGCGCTGAAGCGAGAGCCACATTTTGAAAACCACCCGCCCCTCATCTGCGAAATTATTGCCATCTAAAGGGTTCAGGACAAAACTAGAAAGGAAGCCTCAGGCGAAACGCCTGGCCCGCCCTTCCGGCTGGCCTCGGGGTGCGACAGGGAAGAGTTATTCATTTTATATATAAAAAAAAGGAGGCAACAAAAAAACAGGAGGAGGAGGAGAAAGAGGGGGAGGAGGAGGGGGAGGAGGGGGAGGAGTAGGAGGAGGAGGAGGAGGAGGAGGAGGAGGAGGAGGGGCAGGAGGAAGACAGGGTTCACGGCGAGGACGAGGACGAGGGGCACGAGGACGAGGGGCACGAGGAGGACGAGGGGGTAAGGACGAGGAGGACAGGGCGGAGCTATTCATAAGGAAAAAGGAACGGAGGAGGAGGAGGAGGAGGAGGAGGAGGAAGAGGAGGAGGAGATGCCAGGAAAAGGAGGGCTTGGCTCCGAAAGGATGAATCCGAGGCATGCGGCCTCTTGGGCCATCTTGGGGCCCGGGTGGGGGTTTGGGGGGCGCCCTGCCCTGGGCACCCCGCGCGGGCCCTCCCGTGCAGCTCCCGGGGCCCTCTCGGGGAACCACTCGAGGTTGCACGCAGCTCTCCGAGGCCCGCTCTGGGCCGTCTTGGGGCCCTCACGGACCGTCTTTCGGGGGCGGCCAAGAAGGGGGGTGTCCAAGAGGCGGGGGTGCAAATCATGGCCGGCGGCATGTGCGCGGCCCCAGGGGGGGGCCAGGAACGTAATGAGATAAGAAGAGGCGCCATGAAATCTGAGGAAAAATCATTGCCCGCGCCATGAAATCCACCCCCCCCTAGTCATCACCCCCCTCTTTGCCGCCCCCGAGTCTTGGTGGGCTCATGAAGGCCTCCTGGGCCACTTTGATGCGATCCTGACAGGACCCGGAGCCGAGCGGGGCCGCTCTGGGCCCGTCAGGGGAAGAACGTGGAAGACCTCCTGCAACAGCATGGGTGTCGTTTTTTGGCGGGGGACTCGGGGGACCGTCATCGGGGTCCTCCTGGGCCCTCGTGGGCCGTCCCGGGTGCCTATTGGGTCATCTTGTGGCCAGGGTGGGGGCCTGGAGCCGCCTGGAAGCCCGGCGCGGGCCCTCTTGTGCAGTTCCCGGGGCCCTCTTGGGGCGCCCCAGGGGCCCCGAGGGCGCTCGCGGCGCCCCGGGGCCGCTCGGGCGCTCGGGGGCGGCTTTTTCACCAAACAACACCTTTTCTTGGTTGTGCGCAGAGAGGTGTGGGGGGGAGGGGGGGAGGCTTCTTAGAAGGAGGCTGCTTCTTGGAAGACGCGGGCCTACAGACAAGGCCCACACCTTCTAAGAAGCAGGGGTGCTTCTAAGGAGCCCTCCCCCCTCCCCCATACCCCCCTCTGCGCGTGGCCGATTCTCGCACGCGCCACGCCCAGAAGTGTAGGTTCGATGACTGTGGGCTCCAGCTTCGCCTCCTCCGTGTCGCTCAGCAGCGCCAAAGCCCGCTGCCACTGCCCACACTTTTCGCACGCACTGATCCCAGCGTTGTAGCTGACCAGGGCTGACCCGCGGCCTTCCGGCCGCGGGATCTGCCCGCCATGGCGTGGACGTGGAAGTGGAGCGTCTCCGGGGCCTCGCGGGGGGGGAGGTTGGAGGGGACGGCGTGGATGGAGGAGGTGGCCGCTGGAGGGGGAGGTGGGCGAGGGATGCAGGCAAGCAGGCCTGAAGGCAGGAACGCGGTGGTGGAGGCGGTGTCAATGGAAGCACACCCATGTAGGCACGACAAAGTGTGGACGGAGGCTGTTTCTCACGCCGCGCTCTGTGTTCATCATAGCTTCGGCGGGGCGGGTCGCCCTGATACAACCCCTTTTGGCACACGCAACGGCCAGAACTGTAGTACAGACAAGTGTGCCCCCGTGGGGCAGATCCACGTGTGCCCTGGCAGGGGAACGCGGCGACCCCTCCCTGGGCCATCCTGGGTTGCCTTGGCCAGCTCTTGGGCCGGAGGCCGCCCCAGAAACCGACCCCAGATGGCACCCAGGAGGCCTTCGGGGGCAGCCCCGGCGAGCGGGAGCCATGCGAGGAAACAGGGCCGCACCGTCCCTCGCCTGGCTTTGGCTTCCGGGCGCAGGCAGGGCCCCCGGGCCGCCCCGGCAGGACCTGGGACCGCCTCCAGATGGCACCTCGGGGGCCTCCTGGCCCAGCCTTGGACAGTCTCGGGGCCCTCGGGGACCCAAAAGTCGGGCATGCTCGAAGTGCAAGGAAACCCTGCAGAAGACACCACATCTGTAAACCGGAAGGCCCTGCTGGGCGCACTCCCGGCCCAAGAGGCTTCCAAGAAAGTATTGCGGCCGTCTGGAGGCCGTCTTGTGCTGTCTTGGGCCCTCTGAGGCCGTCTGGACGCCATCTTGGGCCATCTCGAGGCCGTCCTCGGTCGTGTCGGAGGCATCTTCGGCAACTTTGGAGGCCTCATGGTCTGGCTCGGGCCGTTTGGGAGGCGAAGGCCCTCCCGGCAGGCCCTCCCGGCAAGCGCCCCCCCCGGCGCTGCCACCAGAGCAACGCACAACGCGCTGCTCCCAGTATTGTAGGATAGACCAGGGCCGACCCATGGCCTACCGAGCACGAAATCTGTCCGAGATGGCACGTTGGACCAAGGCAAAGATGTTGCCGGAAGGCTCTCGTGATGACGTTGGGCCCGAACTTCGTCTTTGCTGTTGCAGCCTGCAGCTACAGGGTGATGCTGCCTGCGGCATGTCGTTGCTGCTTACTCTTGCTGTTCTGCCGTTGCCTGCTGCGGACCGCTGGTGTTCTGCTTGAGGACTGCAGGGCGCTGCTGCCTGTCGCCCTTGCTGGATGATGCAACCTGCAGCTCGAGAGTGGCTCGAGGGGCGAGGAGCAGGGCGCGAGGAGTCAGGGTCAAGGATGGGGGAGGCGAGGAGCGATCAGCGAGTTGCACAGAGCGAGAGGGGAGGAGCGACGGCGGAGGAGAGAGAGAGAGAGAAGGAAACAAAAAAAAAAAGGCGAGGAGGGACGAGGGGGAGCCGGAGAGGAGGGGGAGGCAGATGCCGGCAGGCCAGGAGGGAGGAGGGAGGGGCCAGGAGAGAGGTGGAAAGAGCGATGTGGAGTGAGACGAGAGGAGCCAGGAGCGAGAATGCAGGCATGAGAAGAGGCCAGCACACACATGTCTCCTCTTGGGTCGCTCACGCTCATGGGGCTCTCTTGGGTGGCCGGCGCGGTCACAGAGCTCTCTAAGGGATCTTCTCTGGGAAACCTGTTCGAGGCGGTTGACCTTGTGTTTGGGGCCTCTCTGGGCCCTCTTGGGGGCCTCTAGAGGCCTGATCTGGGCGTCTTGGAGGCCTTCTTGGGCTGCTGAGGGGTCTATTGCAATAGACCCCTACCTACCCCTACCTATTGCGGACTCTTCCTGTTGCGGACTCTTCGGGGCGCCGGGGGCAACGCGCGAAATAATTGGGCCTGGCGGGGGGGGGGGCGGAGCGGGGGACGCGACGAGCATGAGTAGGGGGCTTTCGCGGGGGGGCCGGGCAGGGCCCGAGGCGGACAGCTCGAACGAGCGAGCGCGACCCAATTGCCCTGCGCCCCTGTTGCGCTGGAAGCACCAGCTGCGCAACACAACGGGTGGCGGGTCGCGCAGGGCGCTGCCACTCTGGCGCGCGAGTTCCACTCGAAGCGAACGCATCCTGGGGCGCACTTGCCAGACTGTGAATGGCTGGGGCGCCTACCATCATAACCCTCATCACCGCCTCCACACGTCCTCTTCACCCCCCCCCAACCCCTCGCGCCCTCACTTCAAAAGCGGCGGGGGGAGCCCGATGACTCCCGCTGTGCCCCACGTGCTCTACATGGTGAGGATTGCCAATGAACCGGACAACGGCCGAATGACCCGCCGCGCGACCCCTGGCAGCCATGTTCCTTAACAAAAACCTGCCCCCTTTTTGTGGCCGCCGCGCTCGCCGCCGCGAACGCCCGGACCCCTCTGGTTATCCCATCCCAGGTCGATGATCTTGCAACGATATTGGGGGCCTGCTGGCGGTCGCGGGGGGCATCTTGGGGCGGAGGGTGACATGTCAGTTCGAGTTCCCCTTCTTGTGGCCCTCTTGGGGCCCTCTTGAGCAGTGGTGGGCGCCTCTTGGCCCGTCCTTGGGCCGTCTTGAGGCTCTCATGGGGGACTCTGAGGCGGTCTTGGGGGAATTTGGGGGGGCCTCTGGGGCGTGCTGGAACGCTGTGAAGACTAACAAAAAGAATATGCAACAAATCGACCTGCCCCGAAGGGATTGGGATCTTATGGGCCTTTGGGGCTGTCTTGGGGGGCCATTTGCACCTCTCTTGGGGCATCTCTGGGGCCTCTTAAGGCGTCGTGGAGCTAACCAAGGCAGTCTTGGAGCAGTCTTGGGCGCCTCATCGGCCGTGTTTGGGCTCCCCTATGCCGACACGGGGCGTGGCCCGAGGCCCGCAGGGCTGTCGGAGCTGCCCAGAGGGCGCTTTTCAGCCTCCCAGGACCTCTGTGGGAAAAAAGGGCCATTGATGCACAGCACCTTGTGGCACGCAGAGGTTCCTGCATTGTACAAGAGCCTAGTGCTGACCCGTGGACTCCGCCCAGGCAGCCTGCACGAACTGGCAAGCATCTGTGGACCTGCTGTCAACAGGCGGAAAGTGCAGCGCGGGGCTCGGCCCTCGAGATCGGCGCAAGGCCACTGCGTGCTGCTGATTGCTGCCGCTGCTTCCTGCTGCTGGCAGTGCTTGCAGGATGCTGCGTGCAGCTGTCGCTTGCGGCTGCGGGGTGCTGCCGGTGGCCACGCCTGTCGGAGTGCGCGCCGCTGGCCCGGCTGCTGTTGCTGCTGCTGCTGCTGCTGCTGCTGCTGCTGCTGCTGCTGCTGCTGCTCGCCGGGTGCTGCCTGCCTGCTTCGGGCTTCGTGCGGCTGCCGTCCAGGCAACTGGGGGGCGCCGTGGGCCGCCCCGGGATGATCTCGGGCTGCCTTGAGGCCGTACTGGGGTGAGGTCGCGCATGTCCTCCTACAGGCGGATTTGGGGCGAGAAATGAAACATGAATCCATATACACATATATATATATATATACACACACATCTATATATATATATATATATATATATATATACACGGCCAAAACTATTCAAACATAGCCAAAAATCGTAGGACATCGTCTCAAGACTATGCTTAACTATTTTTGGATATTCCCCCTGTAGAGGGGCACGTCCGACTTTCTACTAGGGCCAAGGCTGGAAATTCAGAAGCAGCAGTGGGCCCTTCTGTTCCGACGATGTTCCACTGTGGCTGCGGCCACCACGAGGAGATCGGAGGATGCAGGCGGGCTGCGTGGGCTCGGGAGAAGTTCGAAGGTACTGCGGAGCATGCCCCCAATGGCCGGCTGCACGGTTTCCCACGGGGCCGTAGGCGACCCGAGGAGGAGGAGGAGGAGGAGGAGGAGGAGCAGCAGGAGGAGGAGGAGGAGGAGGGAGAGGGGTAGGAGGAGATGGAAGGGGAGGAGGAGATGGAAGAGGAGGAGGAGGAGTGCCGGCTCCTTTTTACATGGCAAGCTCTAGCATGTGTTCGAGGGAGCGGCTTCCAGCTTGCATGCGATGCGTAGCTCGGAGGAGGGAGAGGAGGAGGGAGGAGGAGGAGGAGGAGGAGAGGAGAGGGAGGAGGAGGAGGAGGAGGAGGAGGAAGGAGGAGGGAGGAGGAAGGAGGAGGAGGAGGAGGAGGAGGAGGAGGAGGAGGAGGAGGAGGACGCGTCGCCTAAGCCCTTCGGAGAATCCCTCCATGGCCGGCCTGGCTGAAGCACTCTCGGGGAGAACTCACCGACGAGTCGCCCAAACGGACTGGAGCCTGTCCAAAGAAGGGGGGAAAACAAGAGGCGCTTGGGCACCTTCTGCTCCTGGATGGCCGGCGCGGTCCCAGAGCTCTCTGAGGAGTCTTCCTGGGCCTGATGTGGGCCTCTGGGGGGCCTCCTGGGGCTTCTGGGGGGCCTTTTTGGGGGCTTCTGGGGATCATCCCGGAGCGGAGAGGGCGCGAAATGGCAGTTCGAGTTCCCCTCTTGGGGGCCCTCTTCGGGCCGTCGTGGGGGCGTCTGGGGTCGTGCTGGGACCCTCTTGGGCCGCCTGGGGGCCCTCTGGGGGGGCTCTTTGGGCTGCCTTTAGGCCACCTTGGGGGCCTCTGGGGCCGTCTTTTGCAGCGTCGAGAATCCGCAAAGGCGAGAATGCTGAAACCCTTCAAGACTCCAGGGAACTTTCATGGCTTCGGCTCGGGGCCCTTCTTGGGGGGGGCTCTTGCAGCCCTCTTGGGCCGTCTTGTGACCCTGTGGGGCCGTCTGAATGCCATATACAAGCGGGCTCTTGGACCGTCTGCCGGCGTCTCGGGCCATCTCGGACCGTCTCCGGGCCCTTGTGGGCCGTCTTGGGGCCCGGCGAGGGAAGCCTGGATCGCGCCGGGGTCGACCGGGCCTTGCTAAGAACCTTCTGAAACATTTCCCTTCTGGCACGCGGTTCCCCCGGCGTTGTTAGAGCGCGTTGCTTTATTTTCGGCGATGATGGGCATTATAGGGGGGGGGCAGGGAGGGGGTATAATGTAACGCCTCCCCCCCGCCGTGCGCATGGCGGCAGTGCCTGGAGCGCACTGGGGGGAGGAGGGGCGTTACGTTATACGGGGGGAGGGGGAGTCGGGGGCTATAATGCCCATTATGCCCCAAGCAATAAAGAAACACGCTCTTGGGTAGACTAGTGCGTACCCGTGGCCGCACGGCCGCGAAAGCTGTTCGGAATGGCACGCTGGGCTCTCGTGATGACGCTGGGCCTGAGCTTCGCCTCTGCCGCTGCTGCCTGCAGCTGCGGGTTGGTGCTGCCTACGGCATGTTGCTGCTGATGCCTGCTTTTGCTGTGTGCTGCCGCTGCCTGATGCGGACTACTGCTGTTCACTGTGGCTGCTTGATGCTGCAGATTGCTGGTTCTTGGAACCCTTGCGAGCTGACGCACCCTGAAGCTCGCAAGAGTGATGAGCAAGGAGCAAGGAGTCAGGGTCGATGGGGGAGGAGATTGAAGCGAGAAGCGATTAGCGAGTTACACAGAGCGAGAAGGAAGGAGTGGCGGCCGAGGAGAGAGAGAAGCAAGGAGGGATGAGGGAGAGCCGAGAGAAGGTGGGAGGCATACGCCAGTAGCCAACAGGGAGAAGCGAGGGGCCGGGAGAGAGGTGGGAGGAGCGAGGAAGAGTGAGAAGAGAGGAGCCAGGAGCGAGAAGAGAGAGAGACAGAGAGACGAGCAGCGAGGAGCGAGAAGCGAGGAGCGTGGAGCGAGGAGCGTTGAACGAGAAGGGAGGCATGAGAGGACGCCAACACACGAATACTTCAATAACCTCGGCGCGCGTGTGGCCGAACATATGGTCTCCTCTCGTGTCGCCGATGGGGCTCTCTTGGGTGGTTGGCGCGGCCCCAGAACTCTCGAAGGGATCTTCCCTAGGAAGCCTCGTCGAGGCGGTCTTGGGGGTGTCTTCGGACCTCTCAGTGGCCTCTCGGGGGCCTCCCCGGCCCTCTTGGAGTCTGATCTGGGCCTCTTGGGGGCCTCCTGTGTCTTCTGGGGGGCCTCTGGGGGGCCTGCAGGCCCTGCAGGCAGTTCATCTTGCGGCAGAGGACGCGACATGTCAGTTCGAGTTTCCCCTCATGGGGACAGTAATGGGCCGTTTGGGTGCCCTTTTCGGCCGTCGTGGGGCCCTTTTGGGCCGTCTGGGGGCCCTCTTGGGGCTTGTGGGCCGTCTTGGGCGATGCTGGGGGCCTCTTGGGCCGTCTTGGAGCGTCGGAAGCCTTCAAAGGCGCGAAAATCAAAATCCGTGAAAAACCGTCAGGGAATCAAATCATTGATGCAGCCCAGAGCTCCGAGGACCTGCCCGAAGTGCCCGGGGGGGGGGGGCATTGGCACTGAAGACTTGCCCGCACGCGCAGGCGCCAGCATTGCAGAAATGATGACGCTGGGCTCCAGCCCCGCCTCCCGCATCTCGCAGAGCAGCGACAGAGCCCCCTGCCACTGCTCGCCCTCCCCGCACGCGCTGATCCCAGCGCTATAGCTTACTAGTGTGTACCCGTGCTTGCTGCCACTGGCGGCGCGGGTTGCCGAACCACGGGTGGGTCGTGCCAGAGGGCACGAAGAGGGTCCCAAGAGGGCTCCAAGAGGGCTCGAAGAGGGCCCCAGGACACCGCCGGGCGCGGGCCTACCATTTTGCCACGAGAGGCCTTTCTGTGGCAGAATGCACCCGGCCCTGTCTTGGAGGGGCCCGAAGGCCTCAAGAGGGTCGCACGAGCGCCCCCAAGGGGCCCTAAGAGGGCCCCCAACCGCATGTACTTGATATGCTTCTTGGGCTTGCGAGAAGGGCACCTAAGTACATGTGTCATGGGGCCTTGGCCTGGGCCTTGGCTCTGGCGGCGTCGTCGACGACGACGACGACGGGGGCGACGACGACGCCGGCGACAACGTCGACGACGACGCCGGGAATCGAGTCTTTCAAGTAGGAGTCCGGAAGCAGACCCCGGGGCAGCGAGTCTTTAAGCACCATCGCTGGCGTGGCAATTTTTGCAAAGGATCCTGTGCCGTCGCCAGGGGGGGAAAGCAAACCTTGCTTAGAAATGTTTGTTGGTCGGCTAAGGTGGCCCCGAAGCAGCTCTCTGCTACGTCGTATATCCCTCACACGTCCAGCCGCAGCGGGGGCCTGGGCCTTAGCTCCGGCGGCGTCGTCGACGACGACGACGACGGCGGCGACGACGACGCCGGCGACAACGACGACGACGACGACGACGACGACGACGACGACGACGACGACAGGATGCGAGTCTTTACACTAGGACTCTGCAAGCAGACCCCAGGGCAGCGAGCCTTTCGGCACCATCTTTGTCGTGGTGGCTTTTGCAGAGGATCCTGTGCCGTCGGCAGGGGGGAATACAAACCTTGCTTAGAAATGCTTGTTTTTCGTGCGGTCGGCTTGGGTGGCCTCGAAACAGCTATCTGAAACGTCTTATATGTCTCCCTCATCAAGCCTGGTCTAATTTCGGTTCTTCTGACAGCCGACCCGGACAGCGTACATAGAGGCCTTCTTCGAATTACGGCCAGCATTTTCTCGCCGTCGAAGGCCTCTTCAGGCCGGCTCCGGACCCAGAGGTCATCAAAAACGAAGACGACGACGACGGTTACGACAACGCAGACCACTACTACCACTACCACCGGAGCCGTCCTAGGGGGCTCCGGAGCCGTCTCGAGGCACTCCGGCCGCCTCGGGGCTCTCTGGAAGCCCTCGCAAGCTTTCTCGGGGACCTCTTCCGGCCCTCTCGGGGCTCTCTTGGGAGCCTCGTGGGACTCTCCGGGGCCTCTCTTGGGCCGTCTTGGCGCTCTCGGGGGCCGTCTTCGGGCTGTCTTGAGCCGGCCTGAGGCCGTCTTGGGGGTGTCTGGGTCCGTGTTGGGGCGGACTTGCAGGGATGCGGGGCCGTCCTGGACGCTGTGCACACCCAAAACGCGAGTGAGCCGAAAACGTACATTTTCCCACAGGAATCGGACGATTTTTGCCTCGTGGGGCCTCTCTCGGGGGCCTCTTGGGGCGGCTTGCGGGGATCTTTGGCCGCCTTTGGCCGCCCTGAGGCCGTCTCCAAAGCGAGCGAAGCCGATTTTCGGGAGCGTGGGACCGTCCGCTGAGCCGTCGGGGCACTCCGAAGACTCCGAGGCGGCCCGGATGGTCCCGAGAGTCCCAAGAGCCGGTTCGCTGCCACTCCGGGCCTCTTCCTACGCGCTGAGTCGACCATTGTAGGAGAGATGGCGTTGAGCTCCAACTCTACCACCAACATCTCGCCGAGCAGCGCCAGAGCCCGCTGCCACTGCTCGCCCTTGCCGCACGCGCTAATCCCAGCGCTGTAGCTGAAGACGTTGGGCTTCAGCTTCACCTCCCACATCTCGCTGAACAGCGCCAAGGCGCGCTCCCACTGAATGCCCTTCTCGCATGCGCTGATCCCAGCGCTGTAGCTGATTACGTCGGGCTCCAGCTTCGCCTCCCACAGCTCGCTGAGCAGCGCCAAAGCCTGGTGCCACTGATCGCCCTTCTCGCACGCGCTGATCCCAGCGTTGTAACCGACTAGTGTGCACCCGTGGATCAAATCCGCGGCGTGCTGAACCTGGGACTCGCACATAGTGGATATAATCCACAGAGCTCCTCGTCGAAGCCGAACAGCTCGTCGAAGCTCTGGACCTTTACGAGGCGCCCCAAAAGGTCCCCAACTCCACAGGCATTCCACAGAACAGCGCGTCCCGCCAGAGAGCGGCTCTTGCTGTCAAAAGGAGACTCCCTGGAGGCGAACCTCATTGAGCCCTCTGCCCGCCCAGCCTCTGCCCCCTCTCTTCCTCTCCTCTCCTCCCGTGCCTTGCTGTCAAAAGGAGACTCCCTGAAGGGGAACCTCATTGAGCCCTAGGCCCGCCTAGCCTCTGCCCCCTCTAGTTAATTCCTCTCCTCCCGTGCCCTGGTCCCGTGCCCGTGCCTGCCCTGCGCTGCTCTCACCCGATCCGTCACGTTTCGGCCCGCAGCCGGCCTGAGACTTAGGTCGGGCATGTCCCCCTCCAGGCGGATTTTTTGGCGAAAAGCGAAACACGAAACTACTCCAGAATAGACAAACATACGATTTAAAAAGGAATCGTCCCCGGACTACGCTTTACTATGTTTGAGCATTGCTCCTGTAGAGGGACAGGCCCGACTTAACCTTAGCGCCTTTGTCTGATGGTCCCGGGCGACTGCCGCCGCCCCCCGCAAGACTCGAAGAGAGCTGGCGGCCCGCTCACTCACGGCCAGTGATGGAGAAGAGTGCACGATCGGACTGGCATCGAGAAGCCGTGGCGAGATCGTGGGTGTGGCCGCGTATCGGGGGGAACGAAAGGAGGCGATAGCAAAGGGCAGGGCAGAGCATCGGCTCACGTAGCCGCTTTTCCCAGCGCCTCCCGGCGCCGGGAGGCGCCCACGCATCGAGGAATGGGCCCGGCGGCGGGGCCGAAACCGGCTGCATGCAGCAGATTTCGTAACCCCCCCTTTCCCTTATCCCCCCCCTTCCGTTCGGCCCGAGAGCGCTCACATCGGACCTGAACTTGCGGGCGCGGCCGGGCGGACACCGAGAAGCTGAACGAGCCCAAGATGAACGACCAGCACGACGATCGGGCCGCAGTGGATCGAGATGGGCTGCCCAACGACACCAGGAGAGCCCGGAGGGTGCAGGAGGATAGTCACTCTGGCCGTGGCTGGGCTCGAGGGCAGCGGAGGCGATGAGGAGGCTCGGGAGATCCACCTCGAGAAGAAGAAGCGTAAGCTTCGAGTCAAGCTGCTGGACAAACTACACGGACGAGCCTGGCGACAAGCAGAGCACCTGGCCTCAGACACCGCGGGGCTGAAGGAGCCTGGAGGAGAGAAGAAGATCTTCGAGGCCCTGGCGACGCTTGATAAGGAGGCCATCGCGAAGAAGGGTTTGGCGTTCGACAAGTTCTTCAAGCGGAGCCACCATGAGCGAGGCACCGACATGGACGAGTATTTGGCGAAGAAGGAGAAGCTCTGGAAGGACTTGAAAAACGCGATGGGAACACCACGTTATCGGACGACCTGATGGCGTACTTCCTCCTGGACGGTGCTGGGCTCACGGACGACCGGAAGCAGAACATCGTGCTGAACTGCGGATCGGAACACAACCTCGAGGACTTCCAGCACGCGCTGAGCGTGAATTTCCACGACACGCATGAAAAGGAACGCAACCGACCAGGACAGGGTAAACAGCACGGCAGAAATGGAAGATTCCAGCAGCGAGGTCGTGGTGGAGGGAAGGCGAATCAGGCAGAAGACGACGCAGAGGACGAAGGAGAGATGTCAGATGAGGAGTTCCAGGACCTTGAGGGCGCGAACGCGACAGACGACGACGACGACGACGACGACGACGACGACGACGACGACGACGACGACGACGACGACGACTACGACGACGACGACGACGACGACGACGACAGTACGACGACGACGACGGCGACGACGGCGACGACGACGACGACGACTGCAGCGATGCGGGAGCGTCCTACAGAGCGCACGACGCCACGAGGAAGAAACCAGAGGACGCACAGAATCCGCAAAGGGTTCTTCAAGGGCGAGGTCACGTTCGAGGAGCGTCGGGAGCAGATCGAGGAAGAGACCAGGCGCGCACGAGGTGCCGGGCCTGTGGTCGCGTCGGCCACTGGGCAGGCGACGCGGCCTGCCCGGAGGCAGGGGGACGAGGGGCGAAGAAGCTCGGAGAGAGCAGGTGCATCCTTGGAGGGGAGCGCCGAATCGCATCTCACGCCGGACGGATCGTCAGAGGACGCGCTCGTATCCGAGGCGACGGCCCACGCGGTCCGTGGAGAGGGATTGGACCAAGATGACGGGGTTGGGCCACGACGTGAGAGAGGGGAAGAAGACGAGGACGAACAGGACAGCCTCGCCGAAAACTCCGAGGAGGAGAGTACAGGCAACCCAATACGTCGAGTGCGAGGGCGATCGCGAGGGCGACGGATACCACAAAAGGGACTACGACGCCCCTCGCAAGACGTCTGCTGGTGCCAGGAGCAGCGGGGCAGCATCGCCATCGGAGACGCCGAAGCCATCGGCCACGACGACGAAGACGAAGGGGATCTCCACCGAGGAGCGGAACTTTATGAAGAGGCCCTGGGACACACAAATAAATACACACAAATAAAAAGATCCCCCATATTTTCTCATATTTTCTGTGCTTTTATCTTCCCCCATACTTCCCATATTTTCCCATATTTTAATGTGAGTCGACGATTAATTGTGTCTGTGTGTTTCTTTCCCTCCTGACTTTAGCAGCTGGACGGTGTACCAGCTCAAGGAGCACCTGACCGAGCTCGGCATTCGGGTCAGCGGCAAGAAGGGCATCCTCGTGGAGCACTTCAAGGGTCGCTACGCAGGCCTGGCGCAGCTCGAGAAGGGCTGCGGTATCGCCGGGACGGTTGCCGACAAGCTCGGGAAAGACGCAGAGCTGAAGCTGGGCGAGAACATCAAGTGCGCTGACTGCAGAAGTACGGACATCACGGGGGTGACCAGTGCTGCCCTCGTCACGCAGAGATGGTTGCCTGCCACACCCCGAGCGAGCGCTGCGAGGCGAAGGAGAGAGAAGAGGAGTTCAAGCTGAACAAGCCGAACATCAAGCTGTTCTCAGAGGATCAGAAAAAGCATGAACACACAGTGGATCATCGGCATCAGAAGCATCCACAGCCTGGGAGCTTGTGAACGACGACAACGCGTACATCAGCCAGCTCACGTGCCCAAAGTGCCGCCGCCAAGGCATGCAGGTTAAGACCAACGGCCTCAACGACACACAGTTCTACGGTTGCCTCAACTTCAACACTATCATGAGGCGCGAGGGGACTTACAGCTGGAACGTGGGCCAGCAGGTGTTGCGGGGCGACGGCCAGGATGGCAGCGATTTTCGTCGCTAATCAAGGGCAGGACTTACGACGGAGCTCGACGTCCCTCGGTGGACCCGAGGAGCCTCAAAAGACTACGACGAGGGTAGCCATTTTGGCAGTCCCTAGTGAACGAGCCGCCGAGCTGTTCACCGCGCTCAAGCTCGCCTTGATCGACGCCAAGGGTGCGCCTGGCGACGACTATCGACTGGGAAACTTCGAGGTCGCCTTCGCCGTGGGGTTGATCAACACTCACGACTTGCCCGAGATGAACCACTTTGCATGCACAGGAAGTGCTGGAGAGAGCGTGCTGAGAAGCACCTACCTCCCGGCGTGGCTTGTACGAAGACGGACAGCAGGAGGACGCTCACCGTCGCCGACGGCACTATGCGGACGAGTGACGTCATCGTGATTCCGATCGGCATTGGCGGTTCCAGAGGGGAGGTGCAATCGACTGAGATCCCTGCCGAGACGACACCTCTACTGATCTCCATCCCCGCCATAGACTTGCTGGACGGACACATTCAACCGAAGTCACGAAAATTGGAGTTGGCAGCTTTGGGAATTACAATACCCCTCGTCAAAATGGAGAGGACACCTCCCGTGGGCGGCGACGTTGAACAATTCGGGAACGATGACGAGGCCCAGCTGCAGGTCATGGAGCTCAAGTCCTTAAGAGGAGACGCCTTCGGGCACCTGGCAACCTGGTTGGACATGCGCCTACCTGGAGACGGACATCCGCGACGACAGCGACACGGACGAGAGTCGCCGAAGCAATCAATGCCAGGGCGAAGGCTCGAGTGAACGTCGAAACGCTCGATGCCAGGACGAAGGCTCGAATCACTGCCGAGGGGCACGGGCAGCCGTTTCCTTGGCGGCTTGAGGTGTGTAGACGGATGATGCCCGGGGAGAGCTGACGACCCGACGGACACGGGATCCGACAGCAGACTCGGGACGAATCAGATCTCAGGAGAAGCAGGACTGGGCAGTGCTCCAGAAGGAATACACTCTTGCTTAGAAGATGGCGACCAAGGGCTTCAGGACGAAGATGAGACATTCGAGCCATGGGGAGGAGCGTTTGTTGTGACAAGAGTGGCGTCTGGAATCTTCAAGCGGACCAACTCTCAGCCGCTGCACAAGATAGACGGCTACGACCTGATGTCGAAGGCGGGGCGGGCGATGCTTCACTCTTCAACATTCTGGACCAGAACGACCCTGTGCTCACCGTCCTCGGTTTCGACTATCGTATCTGGCCGGCCATGACGAACTGTGCCCTACAGAGGACTGGGAGAAGCTACGAGAGACACATGGCAGGCAAGTGCTGGAGCTGGTGAACCGAACATGCTGGCACCACAGGAAGAGGGGAACATACGTTCTAGCAAAACAACCCTGGTCATGGGGCTTGGTAGAAGTATAAGGAGATACTGGCGGCGGTCTTCGAGTTGCCAGGCGTTTGGTTTGCCTGTGGAGCAGAGTGCGGGTTCGGCAAGACGGATATCGACAGTAACAGGCCGATCCAGAAGCTGACGGGTTACCTCACGAACAGTTAGTGCGTTCTCAGCAAGCTGGCTACGCCATGCAAGTATACAGTATCTCACGAGGTGGTGGAGATCAGCATCTCAGCATGCAAGCGAGCGACTCAAGCAGCCGCCTACCCTCCGAGGATGGACTGCGAAAGCAGATCGAGATAGACGGCGCAGCCGCCCTTGTCAGAGACGACCTGGAAGCGAGCTACCCGGTGAACGACGAGCGAGTGGAACCACCGTCGCAGAGGGCACGTCGTGAGCCAAAAATGCTCGGAGAAGTCGGAGCACTGAAGCGTCGAGTGGCACGGAAGGGCGGCTGGATGGGCACGACCAAGAAGAAGGTTGAGAGTGTTCTGAGGTCTTCAACAATTTCGTGGATTTACTCACGCCACTCAGATTACTGTGGCCTTTGTTGATCGACATGAGGCCGTGGGCACAGCCAAGCTGGAAGAGGGCTCTGCCAACGTTAAGTTGCTGACGGTAAGACGAAAGCGTACACTGCTCGGAGTCGTTCCAACCCTGCACGCTTCGCAGGCACCCCTGCGGACGGTCTACGCACGGAACGAGCGCGGGATCTGGTCTGAGCTTCAGTGGGGAGACTGGATCAGCCAGTCACCACAGCAGAGAGTGATGAAGATCGCGGGCGCGGGCCTTCTCATCTTGACGCACGGCGCGCAGATCAGAGGCTCGCAGGAGAAGGAGCAGGATGCGGAGACCACTAGGAAGCTAAGATTGGATCGGCTGCCCCACAGGCTCAAGGTAGCCGTGGGTCGACTACACGAGCACCTCGGGACATGCATCCAAGGGGGACATGCTCAGAGCTCTGAGAATATCCCGAGCATACATATTGTTCTTCTGCGAGCACTGTGACCGAGTACGACGACCTCAGCTGACGAAGCAGAGTAAGTTGCCGAACGTGGATGAGTTCAATGTGGTCGTCGGCTTCGACACCTTTGCGGGGAAGGATGCGGACCAGGCAGAGTGGCAGGTTTCGAACATCGTGTGCCTGGGATGTTCCTTTCAAGTGGTTGCCCTACGTGGTGAAGTTCACAAGGTGGCGCGCTTAGCGACGGTCTTGGAGACCTACGAGTTGTGCTGGGCTTCTTGGGCTGGCGAACAAGAAGTTGGCATCATCGTGGACAGGGCCAAGGGCTTCCTCAGCGCTTTCGCCAAGCACGTCTCGAGCAGAGGCTGCAGGATCGACTCTGCGGCGAAGGTCGCAGCTTGGCACATCGCCAAGGTCAAGCAGCAGGGTGATCTATGGCACACCATGTGGAGA
The DNA here is from genome assembly GCA_963575745.1 of Prorocentrum cordatum. Taxonomy (NCBI): domain Eukaryota; class Dinophyceae; order Prorocentrales; family Prorocentraceae; genus Prorocentrum; species Prorocentrum cordatum. The sequence goes on from CAUYUJ010018027.1 coordinate 60,185, forward strand.
CAAGTCGTGTGGACGAAGAAGGTGGCGGGCAAGGGGGATGTCATTAGAACGGTCATCGAGCTAAACCGGGCGAAGAATGCGCTCAGCCGTTGCCCAGGGTTTTCGCCGACACAGTGGGTGCTGGGACGAGACATTTGGATCCCCGCGGACCTGATGGACGACGGTGAAGTTCAGAGAATCGGAGCAGTGGCAGCGTCGGCTACACCAACCTCCAAGTTCGCGAGGAAGTGTGACTTGCGACAGGCCGCCAGAGAGGCACGCGCTCGAGTGGCCAACGACGACGCCATAGAGGGAGCTGAGTTACGACAAATACAGCCCGCGCGTGGACCGTTCAACGTGGGCGACCGGGTGCTCTACCACGCCCAGCAGGAGCAGGGCAAGAGGCCCGAGAACGTTATCCATTGGGGAGGCGTCGCCCGCGTCGTCGGTCACGAGGTCAAGCATACGATCTGGATCGTGATGCCAGGGCAGTCCCAATGAGTTCCACAGTCTGTTCTCCAGTTTGGACGCCCGAAATGGGTACGGGAAAAATGGGTACAATGCCCAGCAACAAATGTTGTCCCAAACCAACCAGCGGCCGCTGTTGGGCAGGCTGCCTTCCGCCTCGAATGGACACAGGCTGGCTGCGGCGGCGTGGACAGCGAGTCCTGTTCAAGATGAACAGGATCCGCTGTTGGGCATTGTACCCCTTCTCTCCGTGCCCATGTCGGTCGTGCAGATCCAGAGACTCTTCTGGGGGACACGCCGGCGGGCTCCTCTGGGAGTGTCAGGATGGCCCCGCGGATGTGCCGAGAGCGCTGCGTGAGAGCACTCGGAGAGCCTTCACGAGCCGCACGGACGCCCTCGGAGAGCTCCAGAATGACCTCCAAAGAAGCCGCCCGGGCCACTCTCTGGCTCGACTTCTGGGGTGACAGCCCGGCGAGCTCTGGGACTTCGGCTCCGAGAGTGGCCAAAGAGGGCCTCAAGGAAGACTCCAGAGAGCTTCGAAGAGCCCCGAGAAAGACTGGTGGTGGCTCCGAGGCGGTTCCGAGTGAGCACCCTGGGTCGTCCCCCAGAACCGCATCTGGGGGACAGCCCAGCGAGGTCCTCTGGGAGCCTGAGGAGGACCCCAGGAATGACCAGAGAGACCCCCAAGGGAGCTCCCAGAGAGATTTGAGGTGGCCCGCGGACGTCTCAACAGGGCTCGGGGACGATCGCGAAGCCAGCGTCGCGGGCTGTCTCTATGGCCGAGGGGGCCACGAGAGAGCACACACCGGGAGCCGTCACGAGCCTCGCGGCCGCCCTGGACGGCTCCTACAAAATCTCAGCAGAAGCTGGGCGGGTTGCCCCCTGCAGCGCCTTCCGGGCGACTGCCTGGCAGGCTCCCCCCGGGCTCCGAGGATGGAACCAGAAGTGGCCGAAGAGGGCCAGACTTCGGCTTCCGTTACCAGCCTGGAACATATCCCTATCCCTATGCCGGGCACCTCCTCATCACGATACCAATATCAGGGATTCCCTTATTCTTCGAGGGCGAATCCCTGAGCTTGTCATCGCCTTCCGGCGTGTCAATCTTAGGGGTAGGGATACGTTCGAGGCTGGTAATTCCAGGCCTCGACGACGCCCCCAGAAGGCTCCCAGGAGGTTCCAAAGTATCCCGGGCTGTGCCCAGCACCTATCTTCTGGGGGACCGCCCAGCAGTCCTGTGGGATCCCGCGGAGCACTCCTCCCTTGGGGCCGTCCCCGGGGGCTGGTCGGCCGTCTAGGGAGTCCCCAGAGCTGCCGTCTTAGGAGCTCTCTTGGGATCTCCCTGGGCGCCCTGAGCGCAATTTGGAAGGCTTCTCGGGGTGGGTTGGGCGTCTTGTGGCTGGAAAAACGAACCGATCTGAAAAACGATCGGTTTTCGCGCACTCGCTGCACGAGTGACTCAGGGGCCCTGAAGCAGGTTTGGGCCAAGGTGTCCATGGAAAAGAGGTGGTGAAGCAACCGTGGTCCTTCTTTCTGCCTGCCGCTACCATGCACTGCTAACTCTGCCACGCTTGCTACAATGCGTGCAGCGTATATCTCACACCCGTAAAAGAGTGTGAATTGGCCTGGCGAAGGACCCAACCACATGCAGTTGTGAATACCGCAGTTGTGGGTATCTACTTCGGTGGAGCCCCCTTGTAGGGCCATAAAACGCTGTACTGAATGGGGGAGACGCATGCGGACTGCGCCACTGGAAACCTTCGGTGGAGCTCCCTATGTGGCCACGAAGCGTTGTACTGGGTGGGGGAGACGCATGCGGGCACCCCCACTGGGACCTTCGGTGGAGCTCCCTATGGGGCCACGAAACGCTGCACTCGGTGGGGGAGACGCATGCGGGCGGTGCCATTGAGACCTTCGGTGGAGCTCCCTATTTGGCAACGGAACGCTGTACTGGGTGGGAGGGACGACCCCCATTTGGGCAGTCGGTGGAGCTCCCTATGGAGCCACGAAACGCTGTACTGGGTGTGGGGGACGCATGCGGGCACCCCCACTGGGGCCTTCGGTGGAGCTCACTATGGGGCCACGAAGCGCTGTGCTGAGTGGGGGGGCGCATGCGGGCACCCCCACTGGGGCCTTCGGTGGAGCTCCCGATGGGGCCACGAAACGCTGTACTACTGGGTAGGGGGGACGCGTGCGGGCACCCCCACTGGGGTCTTCGGTGGAGCTCCCGATGGGGCCACGAAACGCTGTACTACTGGGTAGGGGGGGACGCATGCGGGCACCCCAACTGGGACCTTCGGTAGAGCTCCTTATGAGGCCACGAAGCGCTGTGCTGAGTGGGGGGGCGCCTGCGGGCACCCCCACTGGGGCCTTCGGTGGAGCTCCCTATGGGGCCACGAAACGCCGTACTGGGTGGGGGAAACGCAGGGAGGAGAGAGTAGGGGGGGAGGGGGAGGAGGAGGGGGAGGAGGAGGAGGAGGAGGAGGAGGAGGAGGAGGAGGAGGAGGAGGAGGAGGAGGAGGAGGAGAGGAGCGGAGGAACGCATGGACCGCCTCTTCAAAACGAGGACCCAACACCACAGGATGGTTGGGAATAACACTGATATCGTCAGTTTGTGATTCTCGTGTCCCTCTCAGAGGCCATTTGGGAGCCTTGTGGAGCCTGGTGGTGTGAGATATACGCTGAACATCTTGTAGCAAGCGAGGCAGAGTTAGCAGTCCATGGTAGCAGCAGGCAGAAAGAGGGATTATAATTGTTTCACGACCCTCCTTTCCATGGACATCTTGGCCCAAACCTGTCTCAGGGCCCTTGAGCCATCCGCGCAGCGAGTGTGAGAAAACAAATGTGTTTCTCTTTGCTATTCTTCCAGATCGTCATCAGAGACTTCGTATGCTTTGATAAGTTCAGATTGGTAGCGGAGCCTGTCGATCACTCTGCGGCCTCGTCTGCGCCCTCCATATCTGCCAAGTCGATCGATAGCGCCAGCTTCGACGAAGACGGCACCTCCATATCCACCAGCTTCGACGATAGCGCCAGCTTCGACGACAGTTCGGAGAATTAAAGCGAGTTCGACGGCAAGTACGGGCAGCTCGTTTCCATCGGCCACTACAGCGACCTTTACGCAGCAAAGACAAGCATAATGGCGAAAGCAGCTGCGGGCGACCAGCAGTCATCAGCTCTGCCGGGGCGCGAAGTTGCACCATTTGACGGCACACGTTCAAGATGGAAGGAGTCCGAGAAGCGGGCGACGATGTTCATAGCGAAGTTGACTTTGGAGAAGAGGGAGTGCGAGGCTGCTCTCATGCTCTAGGCCGGCCTGACGGGAGACGCGTGGGACGAGGTGGACGACCTCACAGCAGACGATCTCGCCAAGACCGGCCCGGCCACGCAGCTCATAGCTAGCGGAGACGGCTCAAGATCGACACGGACGGAGTCGGCAGACGATTTCGAAGAGTACTTCTACAAGTTCAAGCGGTACAAGGGCGAGACGCTCTTCAACTATGTTTCACGACTGCGAGCTGCTAATCGGAAGCTCAAGAAGCACGACATCGAGTTGCCACCCAAAGCTCGAGGATGGCTGATACTACGACGCATAGTTTATTCATCAGATCAGAAGGCAGTCATCATGTCTATCGTTGGTAAGGACATTACTCAGGAGAAGGTTATTGAAGCTTTGGAGACAGCGTTCGAGCAAGAGAACAAGGTGTACGAGCCTAATCATGCGAGACAGCAGCACTACGTCGACGAAGATATGGAGACTACGACTACGAAGAAGAAGAAGCATATTACGGCAAAGACGACGAACAAGATTTCGACGACGGCTACGAGCAGCAGTACTGGACCGAGGACGGCGACGACAGGTGGTACGACTGCGAGGATGCCTACTACCAGCGCGATACGGCCACGACCAACGACTTCGACCCAGGAGAGTACGACGAGGTCTACGCGGCCTACCACGACGCGAGGAAGAGGTTCAACGATCTCAAGCTAGCGGGCGGCTTCTATCCAGTCCTAGCGATGATCTCTGGAGGTTCCGGTTCGGCACCGGCAGCCTCATCATCTTCAAAAGGACGTGGACGGTCTACCAGTAAGGGGACGAAGGGCCGCGGACGATCGAAGGGAGCTGGGCGGAGAAGCAGCCCGGGACGAAAAGATTTAGCACCACCGCCGCCCCATAACCCGTACACGAGGGCACGACCATCAGCCGCAGGAAGATATGGCAAGGGCCAGCCTACTTCAAAGCCTAGTCCAATTCCGGCTACCTGCTTACGATGCGGCGGCGCGGATCACTGGGCCAAGGACTGCACCGAGCCCCGAAGAAACGACCCCACACGTCCACGGACATGGAAATGGTGGTCGACGAGGTCTGCTGGGATAACCGCAAGACGGCCAGTGCGATTCCTGCTTGGCATGGCATCCTGGACGGTGGAGCTACGACGCTCATGGCCGGCTCGGAGACGATCAAGGATTACCTGGCGAAGTAACTTATTAAGGGCTACCCGATCGAGGAGCTGAAGTTCCACAAGTGTCGGAGGTCATTTCGATTCGGAACACTGGCAAGATCGAACACGCACTGTGGTGCGGCATCATACCGACGAGCTTCAAGCAGAAAACAGGCACCCTCTTCATTTACCTAGTACCAAGACGGACGCCAATTCTACTCCCGCGACCCCTACTCGAGTTCGCAGTGCATATGGGCTACGCGAAGCAGCAGCTATCCTGGAACGGCGACGAGTTCGAGGAGGCGATGCTGTCGCCCCAGGGCCAATACATGGTGTAACTGCTGGAGGGCGTGGACGACCAAACCAGGGACGCGGAGTTCGACTGCGAGTACGAGCCGGTCGACTTAAAGGGTTTCTTGGACGACGGCCAGCAGCCCACCAACGCCGTGGAGTTCCTGGATCAGGCTTACGCGGTCAAAGTCCAGCAGCGAAGGAAGAGCAGTGGGAGCAACTACAGCAGCGGCGCACACTCCGAAGGATGCCCAAAGAGAGTCGTGAGGGTCGACTGCTGCGGGGCCTACGTGAAGCAGCACCACGGCCTAGTCCACACAGAGTGCGGCACTCTATGTTTCGCCACTACGCCTGTGCGGCCACCAGACCAGAACTTGCCAGAACCGTGCTGGTGCCTGGCGGAAGCGACCAGCGACGAAGCCAACAAAGGAGCAGGACACGCGGGCCTCTTGGGGCCGCTTGGGGTCCTCTTGGGTGCCTCCTGGGGGCCTCTTGGGGGCCTCTTGGGGCCATCTTGGGGCCGTCTTGGGGCCATCTTGGGGGCCATCTTGGGGGCCATCTTGGGGCCATCTTGGGGCCTCTTGGCGCCTGGTGGGGCCATCTGGGGGCCTCGGGGCCATCTTGGGGCCATCTGGGGGCCTCTGGGGGACATCTTGGGGCCATCTTTTGGGGCCTCTTGGGGCCTCCTGGGCGCTTCTTGGGGCCAATCTTGGAGGACATGGCTCAAAGAAGAGGGGAGCTCCTTGTAGCGGTGCCCCCCCCAAGCGGCCAAAATGGGGCCAAAACCCGAATATAAAACCAATGGTTTGGGCTCTCTCGCCAAGGCTGCTTCGGACGCCCTGACCGCTCGCGGAACCCCCCGTCCAGGTCCAGGGGAGGGGGTAGGGGGGAGGGGTAAACCCCTCCTCGAAGGGGACGCCGGGGGTGGAAGAGGCCTCCTCCCCCTCCTCCGCCT
>CAUYUJ010018027.1:66416-83916 GCA_963575745.1 Prorocentrum cordatum
TTCGTGGCCCCATAAGGAGCTCCACCGACGGCCAGCGGGGGTGCCCGCATGCATCTCCCCCACCGAGTACAGCGTCTCGTGGCCCCATAGGGAGCTCCACCCAAAGCCCCATTGCCGGGGCCCGCTATGCGTCCGCCCCACCCAGTACAGCGTCTCGTAGCCCCATAGGGAGTTCCACCTAAGGTCCCAATGGCGCAGACCGCATGCGGCCCCCCCCACCGGGTGCAGCGCTTCGTGGCCCGGCAAGGAGCTCCACCCAAGGCCCCAGTGGCACCGCCCGCATGCGGCTCCTCCACCCAGTACAGCGCTTCGTGGCCCCATAGGGAGCTGCACCGAAGGCCCCAGTGGGGGTGCCCGAATGCGTCCCCCCCAACCCAGTACAGCGCTTCGTGGCCCCATAAGGAGCTCCACCGACGGCCAGCGGGGGTGCCCGCATGCATCTCCCCCACCGAGTACAGCGTCTCGTGGCCCCATAGGGAGCTCCACCCAAATACCATGTCGGGGTGCCCGCAGCGCGCCCCCCCCCCCACCGAGTACAGCGCTTCGTGGCCCATAGGGACCACGCGACAAGGCCCCAGTGGCACCGCCCGCATGCGGCTCCTCCACCCAGTACAGCGCTTCGTGGCCCCATAGGGAGCTGCACCGAAGGCCCCAGTGGGGGTGCCCGAATGCGTTCCCCCCCACCCAGTACAGCGCTTCGTGGCCCCATAAGGAGCTCCACCGACGGCCAGCGGGGGTGCCCGCGTGCATCTCCCCCACCGAGTACAGCGTCTCGTGGCCCCATAGGGAGCTCCACCCAAAGCCCCAGTGGGGGTGCCCGCATGCGTCGCCCCCACCCAGAACAGCGCTTCGTGGCCCCATAGGGAGTTCCACCCAAGGCCCAAGTGGGGGTGCCCGCATGCGTCGCCCCCACCCAGAACAGCGCTTCGTGGCCCCATAGGGAGTTCCGCCTAAGGTCCCAGTGGCGCAGACCGCATGCGTCCCCCCCCACCGAGTACAGCGCTTCGTGGCCCCATAGGGAGCTCCACCCAAGGCCCCAGTGGCACCGCCCGCATGCGGCTCCTCCACCCAGTACAGCGTTTCGTGGCCCCACAGGGAGCTCCACCGAAGGTCTCAATGGCACCGCCCGCATGCGCCACCCCCACCGAGTACAGCGCTTCGTGGCCCCATAGGGAGCTCCACCGAAGGTCCCAGTGGCGCAGCCCGCATGCGTCTCCCCCACCCAGTACAACGCTTCGTGGCCACATAGGGAACTCCACCGAAGGTTCCAGTGGCACAGTCCGCATGCGTCTCCCCCTGCCAGTACAGCGTTGCGTGACCCTACAAGGGGACTCCACCGAAGACGATACCCACAACTGCGATGTTCACAACTGCAATGGTTGGGTCCTTCGCCTGGCTAAGGGTGTGAGATATACGCTGCACGTATTGTAGCAAGCGTGGCAGAGTTAGCAGTGCATGATAGCGGCAGGCAGAAAGAAGGACCACGGTTGCTTCACCACCTCTTTTCCATGGACACCTCGGCCCAGACCTGCTTCGGGGCCCCTGAGTCGCTCGTGCAGCGAGTGCGCGAAGACCGAGGCTATACTCTCTGCGCTGCCCCTCCGCATCGTCACCAGCGACTTCGCCTGCCTTGACAAGCTCACAGGCGGGGGGCCTTCCGGGGCCGTCTGCGAGCTCTCTTGCTCTCACGCTGCGGCGGGGGCGCTCCCGGGGGGCCTCTCGGGCCCCTCGCGGGGCCCCCGCCGGGGAGAGAGCCGTCGGCGCCCCCGGGAGCGGAGCCGCGGCGGCGCCGCGGAGGGCGAGGCCAACGCGCCCCTCTGGCACGCGCGGCGCCCGGCACTGCCAGCGAGGCCGAGGCCGTCTTCCTCCTCCTCCTCCTCCTCCTCCTCCTCCTCCTCCTCCTCCTCCTCCTCCTTCCTCCTCATCCTCCTCCTTCCTCCTCCTCCTCCTCCTCCTCCCCCTGTTGACCCCGGTCTCAAGGCGCCCGATCCCCCCCCCCCCCAAACGGGCGCCCGGCACTACAGGCGAGACCTGTGGCTGACCTAGTCAGAGCGGGCTTGGCTGTGACGGCGGGGCTGGTGCGGACAGGCCAGTGCACAGACACACACACACACACACACACACAAACAAACAAACACACACACACACACACACACACACACACGCTCACCTCTCGCACGCACGGGGCCCGGAAGTGCAAAAGAGATGACGTCGGGCTCCAGTTTCGCCTCCCACATCTCGCTGAGCAGCGCCAAGGCCTGCTGCCACTGCCCACCCTTCGCGCACGCGCTGATCCCAGCGCAGTAGCTGATGGCGTCGGGCTGCAGCTTCGCCTCACACACCTCGCCCAGAAGCGGCAAAGCCAGTTGCCACTGCCCGACTGTCTCGCACGCGCTGATTCCAGCGCTGTAGCTGAAGATATTGGGCTCCACGGTCGCCTCACGCATCTCGCTGAGCAGCCCAAGAGCCAGCTGCCACTGCTCTCCCTTCCCGCACGCGCTGATCCCCGCACTGTAGCTGATGACTAGGGCTGACCCGCCATGGTGTGGACTTCGCACTGGGGCCACTCAGGCGCCCAATGCACGGGAGGATCACCGATAGGACGCTGGAGTAACTGTCCATTTGGTTTACTTGGGCTGTTCCTTAGGAGCCTTCTCGGGGTGTCTGGACACTCTGGGGGCCTTCTTCGGGGTATGTTAGGGACATCTCTGTGGCTCCTATCGCATTCGGGCCATTTGGGGCGCCCTCCTCGTCTGGATCCTTTTTTCCCGCCGATCTTCGTTAGGAGCCGTCTCGATGTGTCTGGACCCTCTTGGGGCCTCCTTCGGGGCATGCTCGGGACATCTCGGTGGCTTATATCGGATGTTGGAAGTCATTTTAGGCGTCCCCCTCCTCCTCCCCTCGATCTTTCATCCCGTCGATCTTCGATCATCAGTCGTCGACGCTCCCCAAGAGACAAGCATCCAAGGCCTCGTGGGGCCTTTTTCGTCCACCTGGGGGGCTCTCGGGGCCCTCTTGGGCCGTCTTGGGTGCCTCTTGGGCTGTCTTGGGGGGAAGTGGAGCCGTCTGGGGTGCCTCTCGGGCCATCTTGGGGCCGTATTGGAGCCATCTTGGGACGTTATTGAGCGATCTTGGGGCTCTCTTGGGTGCCTATTGGGCCTGCTCGGACGCCTCTGGACCCATCCTGGGGCCGTCTCGGGTCGTTTGGGGGCACTTCTGGGGGACTTGGGGTCTTAGGGCGATCTCGGGGGCCTGTACAGCCGTCTTGGAGACTGTGCAATCGGAAAAAACGAACATCTAAAAATATACGTTTTCCGAACGGGGTGTGACGATTTTTGCATCTTGGGGCTCTCCTGGGGGTCCTCCTGGGTCGTCTCGGGATCCTCCTGGCCTGCCTTGGAGGCCTCTGGGGCCATCCTGGGGCTCGCTTGGGGTCCTCTTGTGGCGTCCAGGCGCCCTCTTGAGCGTCTCTGAGCCGTCCTGGGGCCGTCTTGGGGCATCTTGGAACCCTCCGGAGCCGTCTCGGAGCGCCAGGGGGACTCGCAGGGCGCCCTGGAGGGCTCGGGGGGCCTTTCGGGACAGAGGACCTTTTTGCTTTTTGCACGCAAACATCGCTGCATTGTAAAGGAGATGGCGTCGGACTCCAGCTTCGCCTCCCGCATCTCACAGAGCAGCGATAAAGCCTGCTGCCACTGGTCGCCCTTCTCGCACGCGCTGATCCCGGCGTTGTAGCTGACTGGGGCTGACCCGAGGCCTCCGTCCACAACATTTTTCTGAAATGGTTCTCGGAGGAACAGCGCAGATTTTGTCGAAAATCTACAAGTACGGCGGCGGCCGGGGCGGCGGCAGCGAGACCGCGCCTTCGTGTCCGAGCTCTTGCAGCGCTCCAGCAGCTTGGCCCCGACGCACGGCTCGTTCGCCCCCCTCCTATTGAGGGCAGTTTTGGAGTATCTCGGGGACGTGCGTCAAAGTCGAAGCCCATCTGAGGCGTCTCGGGAGCGCCCGGGGAAGCTCGGGCGGCCCTCGGGGAAAGCCACCGGAAGCGCCGGGGAGGCTCGCAAGGATCTCCAGGGAGGGCCCAGGAGAGCTTCAAGAGGGTGTGAAATCTAATCCCATCAGCCCTCTGGGCGACAGGTGGTCTAACGAGGGTCTCTTTCCTCTTCCACGACCACTCTTCCCTTCGGGGAGGGGAACCCTCCCCCTCCCCTCCCTAGGTTTTTTGGGGAGGGGGCCCGATGTGTCAGGGAGCCTGTTTTCGACCCCTGGGAGGGCCAATTTTTTTAACCCCGCTCGCGAGGATCGTGGCCCTCGAGGGGGGGAGCTACATTTGGGACCTCCCACTTTTGACCGGCCGCCTCCGAGATGGCCTCCAGAGGCCCCTCCAGGGCTCCCAAGAGGCCCTCAGGAGGGCTCCACGAGCGCCCCAAGAGGCCCCAAGAGGCCTCCAAGAGGCACCCGAGAGGCACCCAAGAGGCCCCGAGAGGCCCCAGAGCGCCCAAGATGACCTCCAAGGTGGCTCAAGATAGCCCGAGCTGGCTCGAGATGGCGCCCAAGATGCTCCAAGAGGCCGCAAGACCGCTCCAACACGGCTCGGGATGGCCACGGAGCCTCCCGAGGAGGCCGCCTCGCTGTTTGACTTTGCATGTCTCTTCCTCTCTCCCCCCGTCAGCTCTCATGGGCATCGTTTCTGGATAAGCTGGTGGGGATACTTTTTGGTCAGCGGCCTCGTGAAGCGGGTCAAAAGGTGTCCAAACTCTAGCCGGGCCACGACTAGGCAGCATGGGGCCGTTTGGGGGCACTCAGCGGGGCCTCCTGGACCGTCTTGGAATGATCTGGGATGGCCCTGGATCGGCGGTGGACAAACCTCCCTTTAGTGAACCTCCCTTTCGTGAAAGCGGCCTGGGACCGAAACCGACGGACCTGGACCCGCAAAAATAGCGGTCGCGGCGCCCTCTCGCGAACCGAAAACGGCCAACTTGCTGATCGACGCGTCAGGGCAGGAGGTCTGTCCACCCTCGACTGGAGCCGTCTGGGGCCGCCCTTGGCCCGAAGTCGCGAGAGCATGGAAAACCTGCAAACACAAAGAGAACACCTATGATTTGAGCCTCGTGTGCCAGCAATTTTCGGGCCCTCTGGGGCCGTTTGGGGGCACTCAGCGGGGCCTCCTGGACCGTCTTGGAACGATCTGGGATGGCCCTGGAGCTGCCTGGGGCCGCCTGTGGCCCGAAATTGCGAGAGCATGGAAAACCTTCAAAAACAAAGAGAACACCTATGATTCGAGCTTCGGTGTGCTGGCGTGTGTACTCTGGACGTCTACACCTCCTCAAGCATCTTTGATGGGACTGGTTCCCACCACCACCACCATAAGCTGGAGGGGGGAAGGAGGAGGACGAGGAGGAAGAGGACGAGGAGGAAGAGGACGAGGAGGAAGAGGACGAGGAGGACGAGGACGAGGAGGAAGAGGAGGAGGAGGAGGAGGAGGAAGACCCCCTCCCCCTCCAACTTATGGTGGTGGTGGTGGTGGTGGTGGTGGTGGTGGTGGTGGTGGTGGTGGTGGTGGTGGTGGTGGTGGTGGTGGTGGTGGTGGTGGTGGTGGGAAACAGGCCCATCAATCTTGCCAGGAGCAGGTGTGGACCTCAGCTAACAGGTGGCAGCTTCAGAAAGCCGCCACTGGCGGGACGGCTGCGAGCAGAAGCCCGTGACCGTGCCCTCCTCGTCCATGCCCGGTCTATGGGCCGAAACTGGCTCAAAAAGGGCGACCGCCTACCGAGCTGGCACCAGTTGGTGCATGTTTTGTTTCATCCGTTAGACTTGCGCCTTCCATGCCTCGGGAAAGACAGGGTCCGGTTCAGCTGTTTTCCGAGGCACCTGGCCCGTCGTCGGGGCGTCTTGGGCTGTCATGCGGCTCCGTTCGGGTCCTTTCCTTGGGCCGTCCTCGCGCGCCCCAGGGCATCTCCGAGCTGTCTCTCGGGGCTGTCGGATGCCGTCTTGGGGCCACCGAGGGGCTCCATGGACCCGTCGGAAAGCGCCGTGGCGCTTCGGGCGCTCGGGGGCAGCCTTTTCACTACAACACATTTTCGCACGCGCAACACCCAGAATGGCAGCACAGATGACGTCGGGCTCCAGCTTCCCATCCCACATCTCGAATAGCAGCGCCGAAGCCCACTGCCACTGCCCGCCCTTCTCGCACGCGCTGATCCCAGCATTGTAGCTGACCAGGGCTGACCCTTGGACTCCGTCCACGACATCTTTCTGGAATGGTTCTCGGAGGAACGGCGGAGATTTTGTCGAAAACCTACAAGCGCGGCGGCGGCCGGGGCGGCGGCAGCGACACCGCGCCTTCGTGTCCGAGCTGTAGCAGCACTCCAGCAGTTTGGTCGTCGTCGTGGGTTAATGGGCACCGGAAGGAGGCTGGCGACGTCGGTAGGACTGGCCCGTGGACTCCGTCCACGAAATCTACACGATTTGGCATCTGATTGTGGGGCCCGACCTCACATTCCGCGCATGTTACTGCGTGTTGCTGCTTGTTGCCGCTTTTGTACTCTTGGTAGTGCTTGAGGCCGCTGTTGCGTGTTCTTGCTGCTTGTGGCTTGTGGCTGCAGGTTGTTGCTGATGGCCAGTTCCGCTTGCGCTTAGTGCGTGCTTCTACCCGCTGCCTGCCGCTGCTTGCTGCTGCTGTGTGCCGCCGCCACTGCTGCTGTGTGCTTCGTGCCCACGGGGGAGATCGAGGCTGCCCCAAGGCACTCGAAATGTCGCACGGTGGACTGTGCATGGGGGCTCACTGTGGACGCGCAAGGAGGCACGTCCTTTTGGGTGCCGCCTCCGCGCCCCTCTGGGATCAGACTGTGTTGGGGACTGCGCTCCCTGGGGGTCTCTGGTGTATCTCGCCTCACTTGGGCGACAGCGGCGAAGGGCGCCCTGGAGCTGGGAGGCAATAGCAAAGGGAAGTAGCGCCCATGCTGAACTGCATTATTCGGCGTTCTTTTGCTCGCGCCCGCACCCACGGAGGAGGGCAACGCTCCCTATGCGGCCACTGATGGCGGGCGCTTCCTTCTCCTTGAAAAGTGTTTGGGGGCCTCTCGGGGTTTCTTTTCGGCCTCCTGGGGGCCTTGTGGGACCCCCTTGGACCGTCTGGCGGCCTCCTTTGGGCCTCTTGGGGCCCTCTGGGGCCGTCTTGGGTGCCCCTTGTGCCGTCCTGGGGCCGTCTGCGGCCGCCTTGGACGCCTTTTGGGGCCGGCTTGAGGCCGTCTTGGGGCCGTCTTGGGCCGTCTTGGGCCGCTCTTGGGGCTGCCTTGGGCGACTCTTGGGCCGTCGCGGGCACCTCAGGAGCGGTCCCAGGGCCGTCGTCTTGGGCCGTCCTGGGGGCCGTCCGGGGCCGTCGCGGAGCGCCCCGGGGCCACCCGAGAGCGCGCCGGGCCCCGCCGGAGGGCTCTACACTGCCATTCGATCCGCAGGGTTGACTCGCGGCCTGCCGGCCGCGGAATCTGCCCGCCATGGCGCGGAGGTGGAAGTGGAGCGTCTCCAGGGCCTCGCGGGGGGAAGTTGGAGGGGGCGGCATGGATGAAGGAGGGCGCCGCTGGAAGGGGAGGTGGGCGAGGGGCGCAGGCAAGCAGGCCTGAAGGCAGGAACGCCGTGGTGGAGGCGGTGTCAATTGAAGCACACCCACGAAAGCACGTCGTGGCGTGGACAGAAGCTGTTTCTCCCGCCGCGTTCTGTGTTCATCGTAGCTTCTGCGGGGCGGGTCGGCGCGATGATTTGATCTGCTCCGAATGGTAAAGTTATCTGGTAGTGCGGTGAGAATGGCGCTGGTGGGTACGGGCATGTTCCTGTTCGTTCGCCTGGAGTTTAGACGGCCTCAGAGGCCCGCAAGAGGGCGCCGAGACGGTCCAAGTCTCCATGACGGGCCAAGAGGGCCCCACGAACTCCCTAAGACAGGCCCCAGTGCGAGGACACGAATCGACCTTTCGAGCTCATCGCCCCAAAACGCCCCCCAAAAGCCGAGAGACGGCTCCCGGATAGTCCAAGAGACCCCCAAGACGACGCTGAAGTTGGACGCCTCCCAGAGACAACACTCCTGAGCCGTCTCGGGGCCATTGCCAGAGCCTATTGAGCCTTGAGGCATTCACGGGGGGCCCAGGAACAATTTTGGGCCGCTCTCAGCTCGAAATCGCGAGAACCTGAAAATCAGGCAAACACCACAAAAATAATCAATGATTTCTGGCCGCCGCAAGCCGTCTGGACGGCCTCTTGGGCCGTCTTGGGGCCATGTTGAGATATTGGGCGGTCTCGGCGCTCTCAGTTCGCCCTCTTGGGCGGCTCTTGGGGCCTGTTTCGGGGCTCCTGGGGGGCTCTCTCGCACCGTCTTGGGGCTCGCTTGGGCCGTCGTGGGCTCCTCCGAGAGTCGTCTTGGAGCCCTCCTGGGCCGTCTAGGGGGCCCTTGCAGGAGCTCTGAGCCGTCTTGGGCCGCTCTTGGCTCGAAATCGCGCGAACTTCAAAATCCGATGGCCTCTGGGGCGTCTTGGGGCCATGTTGGGGCTCTGGGCCCGATCTCGGCGCTCCCCGAAGGCGTCCCGAAGCGTGCCCGAGCCGCCCGGAGGCACGCGGGGCCGCGCCAGGGGCGCCAGGGGCCCGCCGAGGCCGCGCCGGGGGCCCGAGGACGATGTTGGACACTTGAACCATTTCCCTCGCCCCACGCGTCTCCCCCAGCCATGCAGGCGAGGGCGGGTGGGAAGGATGCCGACGAGCTGCAAGCATGGCGCGGGTGTCAATGTCCCCCAGGGCCTCGCGGCAGGGGGAGGGGAAAGGGCAGCAGGGGGAAGGCCTGCGCAGAGCCTCCTCGCCTCTGCTCCGCCCTGCCCTCGTGGAGAGAGCTCGGGGGACTCGTCGTGCCTCCTTGGGCCTCACAAGGGCCCCCGTGGGCCCCGTGCCACTCGGGCCGTCTTGCGGCCGCGCGGGGCTCTCCGGGGCGCCTCTGGAGCCGCTGGGGAGCCGTCTTGGGCCGTCCTGGGCCGCTCTCGGAGCCCGCCCGGGGGGGTCCTCTTGGGCCGTCATGGGCGCCCCTTGGGCCGTCCGGGGGCCGTCTTGTGCAGCCTTGGAGCTCTCGGGGGGGGCCTCTGAGGTTCGTCTTGGAGGAACTGGGGGGGCTTCTATGGCCTGCTGGAAAGGTATGAAAACGAAAAAATCGAATATGCAAAAAAAAACGTACGTTGTCCGAGAGGATCGAAACGATATTGGCTGGCCTATCAGGGCTGCCCTGGGGGCCTTTTTGGACCTCTCTTGGGGCGTCTCAGGGGGCCTCTTGAGCCATCGGCCTCCTGGGGCCTCGGAGTCAGAAAAAAAAGCCTGATCCACAGTACCTTCTGGCGCGCGCGGGTTCCTGCACTGTCGAAGATAGCAGAGGTAACGTTGGGCTCTTGCTTCGTATCCCGAATCTCGCTAAGCAGCGTCAAAGCCCGCTGCCACTGATCGCCCTTCACGCACGCGCTGATCCCAGCGCTGTAGCTGATGATGTCGGGCTCTAGCTTCACCTCCCGCATCTCACTAAGCAGCGTCAAAGCCCGCTGCCACTGCCCGCCCTTCGCGCACGCGCTGATCCCGGCGTTGTAGCTGACCAGGGCTGACCCGTGGACTACGTCCACTCGTGGGGGGATTAGGTGGTGCCGCCAGGCCCATTCGATAAGAATGGGCCCGATGCTCGCTTTCCACATCTCGCCCATAGGCAGGAACGCCCGGCGGTCACGGGCGTCATGTCCATCGGGGGCCCCCAAACGGAGTGGTGACCACACCGTGCGGTGAGTCGGTGGGGATTCGGGGTCACCGCACGGCTTTGGGACTCGGGTCGTTCTCCGAGGACGTCTCGGGCGACTGGGGCCTCCGAGGTCCCCAGACCGTGCGCTGACGGACCGTGCGGTGAGGTCTTGGGAGATTTTTCGAGGTCACCGCACGGTCTGTCACCGTACCGTTTCGGGACGCCAAGGTTTAAGTCGGGCGTGTCTCCCTACAGGGGGATGTTCGACGGAAAAATGATCCTGGCAGAGGACCCAGCCATATGCAAACGTGAATACCGCAGGGCAGGTGGGACAAAGCAAGATGAATTCTCTATGGGGCCGCGATCCTCGTGAGGGGTGTGCCGAAATGGCCCGAGGCCGCCATGCGAACGCTGTCACTGGCGCCTTCGGTGGAGCTCCCTTATGAGGCCACGATCCTCGTGAGGGGTGTGCCGAAATGGCCCGAGGCCGCCATGCGAACGCTGCCACTGGGGCCTTCGGTGGAGGTCCCTATGGGGCCACGATCCTCGTGAGGGGTGTGCCGAAATGGGGCGGGGCCGCCATGCGAACGCTGCCACTGGGGCCTTCGGTGGAGCTCCCTATGGGGCCACGTCCCTCGAGGCCGCCATGCGAACGGCCACCTCGGTGTGAGGTGTGCCGAAATATGGGGCCCCGATCCTTGTGAGGGGTGTGCCGAAATGGGGCGGGGCCGCCATGCGAACGCTGCCACTGGCGCCTTCGGTGGAGCTCCCTATGGGGCCACGATCCTCGTGAGGGGTGTGCCGAAATGGGGCCGAGGCCGCCATGCGAACGCTGCCACTGGGCCTTCGGTGGAGCTCCCTATGGGGCCACGATCCTCGTGAGGGGTGTGCCGAAATGGCCCGAGGCCGCCATGCGAACCCTGCCACTGGGGCCTTCGGTGGATGGGGCCACGATCCCTATGGGGCCACGATCCTCGTGAGGGGTGTGCCGAAATGGCCCGAGGCCGCCATGCGAACGCTGCCACTGGGGCCTTCGGTGGAGCTCCCTATGGGGCCACGATCCTCGTGAGGGGTGCGCCAAAATGAGGCGGGGATGCGAACGCTGCCACTGGGGCCTTCCGAATTGTGAGGGGTGCGCCGGGGCAGGGCCGCCATGCGAACGCTGCCACTGGGGCCTTCGGTGGAGCTCCCTATGGGGCCACGATCCTCGTGACGGGTGCGCCAAAAGGGGCGGGGCCGCCATGCGAACGCTGCCACTGGGGCCTTCGGTGGAGCTCCCTATGGGGCCACGATCCTCGTGAGGGGTGCGCCGAAATGGGGGGGGCCGCCATGCGAACGCTGCCACTGGGGCCTTCGGTGGAGCTCCCTATGGGGCCACGATCCTCGTGAGGGGTGCGCCGAAATGGGGCGGGGCCGCCATGCGAACGCTGCCACTGGGGCCTTCGGTGGAGCTCCCTATGGGGCCACGATCCTCGTGAGGGGTGTGCCGAAATGGCCCGGGGCCGCCATGCGAACCCTGCCACTGGGCCTTCGGTGGAGCTCCCTATGGGGCCACGATCCTCGTGAGGGGTGTGCCGAAATGGCCCGAGGCCGCCATGCGAACCCTGCCACTGGGGCCTTCGGTGGAGCTCCCTATGGGGCCACGATCCTCGTGAGGGGTGTGCCGAAATGGGCGGGGCCGCCATGCGAACCCTGCCACTGGGGCCTTCAGTGGAGCTCCCTATGGGGCCACGAAACGCTGTACTGGGTGGGTGAAACGCAAGGGGGGAGGGGGAGGGGGGGGGGAGGGAGAGAGGGAGGAGGAGGAGGAGGAGGAGGAGGAGGAGGAGGAGGAGGAGGAGGAGGAGGAGGAGAAACGCGGGGCGACGTCTCTTCAAAACGAGGACCCAACACCACAGGATGGTTGGGAAAAAAGAAAATACTCAAAAGATGCTCCAAAATGATCAGAAAATGCTCAACAAATAGTCCCCAGACTATTTTGGACTGCTTTTGAACATTCCTCCTGCAGAGGGACAGGCCCGACCTGAGACCTGACGCGGAAAGGCGGGGCCCAGGGCTCTGGTCGTGATCTTGTGCGATGTTGCCTCTGTGCCGCTCGTGATCCTGTGCGTCGTGGCAGCCCCGCGTCGGCGCCCGCCGCCGCCCAGGGAGGAGATTCAGGGAGGCTTGACGGGAGGAGGAGGAGAGGAGGAGGAGGAGGAGGAGGAGGAGGAGGAGGAGGAGGACGAGCTCCCGCGCGCGGGGGCGGCCCGCGGAGGCGCGCGCCCGCGGGCCCCGGGGCGCGGAGGCCGCGGCGCCCGCCCGCGGGCCCCGGGGCGCGGGCGCGATCTGGCGCGGTCCGCCGCGGGGGCGCGAAGGCCGCAGCGCCCGAGCTCGGGGCCGCGGGCAGCATTTATAGATCTCGGCTAGAAGGGCGCTCGAGAGTTGTCAACAAGGGCCTGTGTCGCCCTGCGGATGGCGTAGAAATGTCGGGCTCAGCCCTCTTTATATATATATATATATATACACACACATATATGCATACATATATATATACCTGCTTATGTGTATATATATATATATACATACATATACCTATATATATATATATATATACATGTGTATGGCAGGGGATCTCTGGAGGTCTTGGGGTTCCCAGGGGCCACAGACGGACGGCGCGGACAGCATGCCAGCCGCGCTCCCGCGGCAAGCGTCCAGGACGGACAGTTGCCAGCAGCGGATGGGAAAGATACCTCCAGAATGCTCGGGGCCGCGGACAGCATGGAGCACGCCACCCTTGCGCTGAAGTATCGCCCTTCTCTCTCCGAGCGCATGCGGCCCCGACGGCGGCAGGCGGGAGCGTCTCGGCCCGGAGCCCAGTTTCTGCGCGCACGCAGTGCACGTTCTTCTTGTGCCTCGCTCTGCAGTCCTCTGGAGACAGTCTTGGGTCGTCGCGGGGGTCCGTGTTGGGGGTCTTTGGCCGTCTATGCTCCCTGGCGGGGTCCTCCTGGGGCTCTCTTGGGGCGAATTAGGGGCCTCCTGGGGGCCTCCTCGGAGCCCTCAGAGGCCTGTTGGGGGTCACGGGCCCCTCTTGGTCGCTCTGGAGGCCTCGTTGGCACTCCTGAGAGCCTCCTGGCCGTCTGGGACAGCTGGGGGGCGCCTGTGGCCGTCTTGAGTGGTCGAGAATCCGAAAAAGCGATCAAGCTGAGATCCTTCCAAAAACCTAAGGAAAATCGTTAATGGAGCCTTTCGGGGCTCTCTGGGCACATTTTGGAGCTTTCTTGGGCCGCCTCGGGGGCCTTTGGGGCCGTCATGGGGCCATGTTGGGGGTCTTGGGCCGTCTTGGAGCGCCCTATGGTGCCTTGTGGGCAGCTCCTAGGGCCCTCGTGGGACTGTCTTGGGGGCCACCAAGGGTTCCATGAGGCTGTCTTGGGCTTCTCTGGGGCAGTCTTCGGGCCCTCTGGGGCCGTCTTGGGGCACTTGGCGGGCCTCCTGGACTGTCTTGGGGCGACGTGGGATGGCCCTGGAGCCGTCTGGGGCCGTTCTTGGCCCGAAATGTGAAAACCCAAGGGAGATGTTGGCTTCGGGGGACTGTCAGCGGGGCCCAGTTCGGCCGATTTCTGAGGCACCGGGCCCGTCGTCGGGCCGTCTCGGGCTGTCATGGGGCTCCGTCCGGGACCTATTGGGCCGTCCTCGCTCGCTCTGGATCGAAGACCGCCGGGGCGCTTCGGGCGCTCGGGGGCAGCTCGCGATCCTTTCGTCCCTATCGCACGCGCAACGACCAGAATTGTAGTACAGGTGGCATCGGGCTCCAGCTTCGCCTCCCGCATCTCGCTGAGCAGCTCCAAAGCCCGTTGCCACTGATCGCCCTTCCCGCAGGCGCTTATCCCAGCATTATAGATGAAGCCGTCGGGTTGCAGCTTCGCCTCCCACATCTCGCTGAGTAGCGCCAAGGCCTGTTGCCACTGCCCGCCCTTCTCACACGCGCTGGTCCCAGCGCTGTAGCTGACTAGAGCTGACCCGCGGCCTTCTGGCCGCGGAATCTGCCCGCCATGGCGTGGGCGTGGAAGTGGAGCGTCTCGGGGGCCTCGCGGGGGGGGAGGTTGGAGGGGACGGCATGGATGGAGGATGTGGCCGCTGGAGGGCGAGGTAGGCAAGGGATGCAGGCAGGCAGGCCTGAAGGCAGGAACG
The DNA here is from genome assembly GCA_963575745.1 of Prorocentrum cordatum. Classification (NCBI taxonomy): domain Eukaryota; class Dinophyceae; order Prorocentrales; family Prorocentraceae; genus Prorocentrum; species Prorocentrum cordatum. The sequence goes on from CAUYUJ010018027.1 coordinate 80,335, forward strand.
CGATGGTGGAGGCGGTATCAATGGACACACACCCATGCACGACATGATGTAGCTGTTTCTCACGCCGCGCTCTGTGTTCGTAATAGTTTTTGCGGGGCGGGTCGCCGTGATAATTGTATCTGCTCTTCGCCAGGGCCGAATGATAATTTTATATGGTAGCGCGGTGAGAATGGGACTGGTGGGCGCGGCCTAAGAGGCCCGCAAAAAGGCGCCGAGACGGCCCAAGAAGTCTCCGGGACGGGCCAAGAGGCTTCCAAGACGGCCCAAGAGGGCCCCACGAACTCCCTAAGACGGGCCTCAATGCGAGGACACGAAGCGACCGTTCGAGCGCACCGCCCCCAAACGTCCCCCAAAAGCCTAGAGATGGCTCCCAGAGGGTCCCAAAAAGTCCCCAAGACGACGCTGGAAGTTCGACGCTCCTCAACAGGAAGCATTCAAGGCCTCTTGGGGGCCGTTTGGGGGCCGTTTTTCGTCCTCCTGGGGGTCTCTCGGGGCCCTCTTGAGCCATCTGGAGTGCCTCTTGGGCCGTCTTGGGGCCCTGTCGGGCCGTCTTGGGCGCCTCTGGGGCCATCTTGGGGCCGTCTTGGGGCCATCTTGGGCCGTTATTGGGCGCTCTTCAGGTTGTCTTGGGTGTCTCTTAAGCCGTCTCGGGCGCCTCTGGAGCCATCCCGGGGCACTCGGGCAGTTTGGGGGCCCTCCTCGGGGCGTCTTGGGGCGCTCTTGGGGCTTTGTGTGGGCGTATGGGGGCCCAGGGCTCGGAATGCCAGGGTTTTTCCCTGTTCTTTGGCCCCCTCTTGGGCCTGGCTTGGGCCTCTTGGGCCATCTTGGGGCTCACTGGGCCGTCTGGGGACGCGCTTGGAGGCCTGTTGGGCCGTCCTGGGGCGGTCTTGTGGGTCTCTGCGGCCGTCTTGGAGCGTCGGCTAGCCGAGAAGGCGAGAAGGCAAAACTCCTTCAAACACCATTGAAAAATTAAGAGTTTTGGCCTCTGGGGGCATGCTTCGGAGGACTGTGGGAGGCTCTTGGAGGCCTCTTGGGCCTTGTTGGGGGCCTCTTGGGCGCTCCTTGGAGCCTCTTATGGCCACTTCGGCGCGTCTTTGGGCGGAGGGCTCGATCTGCGACGCTCGGGGGCCAGGATCTCCGTGAGGGGTGCCGAAAAAATGGGATACCTTTGGCCGTCCTGGGAGCCTCTTGGTGTCGCCCTGAAGCCGTTTTGGGCGCCTCTTGGGCTCTCTTGACGCACTCTCGGGCCGGTTTTCGTGCGTCTTGGGGGCATCTTGGGCCGTCTTGGGGCGGCCGTGGGGACCTGGAACCCGCTTCTGCGCCATATTCCCGACAAGCAGCGCATGCTAGAAGTGAGCGTTTTTCTTCGGGAAAACAATGGTTTTCGCCTCTTGGGGCCATCCTTGGACGCCTCTTGGGCGTCTCTGGGGCCGTCGTGGAAGCCTCCTGGGCCGTCTTGGGTTTGTTTACGGCGCTCTTGGGCCGTCTTGGGGGTGTGTGGGGCCGTCCCGGGCGCCTCCTGGGAGCCTCTTGGGGCCGCCTGGGGGCCGTGTTGGGCGCCTCTTGGGTCTCTTGACGCTCTCTCGGGCCGGTTTTCGTGCCTCTGGGGGGCCTCTTGGGCCGTCTTGGGGCGGTCGTGGGGACCTCTTGTCCCATCTTCTGCGCCATATTCCCGACAAGCAGTGTGTGCTAAAATTGGACGTTTTTCGTTGGAAAAACAAATGATTTGGGCCTGTGGGGGCCATCCTGGGACGCCTCTTGGGCGTCTCTGGGGCCGTCGTGGAGGCCTCCTGGGCCTTGTCGGGGCCGTTTTCGGCGGTCTTGAGCTCTCTTGGAGCGCTCTTGGGCCGTTTTGGGGGTGTCTGGGGCCGTCCTGGGCGCCTCTTGGGCCGCGTGAGCGCCTCTGGGGCGTCCCCAGAGCCGTTGTGGGGTATTTTCGCTCGATCAAGACAGGGACCCTTCCCGCACGCACGGGTCCCTGCATTGTAGAGAAGACTAGGGCTGACCCGTGGCCTAACGGCCACGAAATCTGTCCGAGATGGCACGTGGGACCAGGGCAGAGATATCGCCGAAAGACTTTCGTGATGACGTTGGGCCCGGATTTCGCCTCTGCTGTTGCTGCCTGCAGCTGCAGGGTGCTGCTGCCTGCGGAATGTTGTTGCTTCTGCGAACTTTGGCTGTGTGCTGCCGCTGCTTGCTGCGGACTGCTGCTGTTCGCTGTTGCTACCTGAAGCTGAGCGAGGAGCGAGGAGTCAGGGTCGAGGGAGGGAGGAAGCGAGGAGCGATCAGCTAGGATCAAGGAGCAAGTAGCAAGGAGCGAGAAGGGAAGCAACGGTCGAAACGAGGAGAGAGAGAGAGAGAGAGACGAGGAGGGATGAGGGAAAGCCGAAGGATGGGGGTGGCAGTCGCCAGTAGTCAAGAGGGAGAAGGGAGAGGCAGTAAGAAGAGAGGAGCCAGGAGCGAGGAGAGAGAGGCGAGGAGCGACGAGAGAGCGGCGAGGAGCGAGGAGCGTGGAGCCAGGAGGGAGAAGGGAGACATGAGAAGAGGCCAGCACGCGAATGTCTCAATGGCCTCTGCGCGTGTGCGGCCGAACATCTGGCCTCCCCTTGGGTCGCCGATGGGGCTCACTTGGGTGGCCGGCACGGTCCCAGAGCTCTCTAAGGGATCTTCCCTCGGAAGCCTCTGTGAGGTGGATTCGCGGGGTGTATTGAGCCCCTCGGGGCCCTCTTCAGCATGTTTCGGGCCTCGTGCGGGCCTCCTGGAGCTTCTGGGGGGCTTCTTGGGGGTCTGCTGGCAATCTCGCGGGCCGTCTTGGTGCGGAGAGTGCAGAATGCTAGCTCCAGTTCCCCCTCTTGGGGCCCTCGTGGGTCCCTTTCGGGGCCGTCATGGGCCGTCTTGGGTCCCTCTTGGGCTGCCTTGACGCCTTCTTGGGCTGCTTGGGAGGCCCTCTTGGGGGCCTGTTGGGCCGCCGTGGGGCGATATTGGGAGCCTCTTGCCAGGAAAGGCAAGAACGCCGAAATCCTTCCAGAACGAATAGGATGTCAGTGACTTGGGCTTCTCTGGGCCCTCTTGGGGGGGCCTCGTGGGACTTTCCCGGGCGGTCTTGGGGGCCCTGCTGGGCCCTTGGCGTCCTGGGCGCCTCCTCGGTCGTCCTTGGGGCCCTGCTGGGCCGTGCACTGGCGCGGCCCGGAGGCCCGCGGTGCTGTCGGAAGTGCCCCGGGGACGCTTCTCGGCCTCCTGGGGCCTCTCGGAGCGAAAGACAAGCAACTGATCCAGAGCACATTCTCGCACGCAGAGGTTCCCGCATCGTGGAGGAGGTGGCATCTGGTTCCAGCGTCGCCTCCCACATCGCGCTCAGCAGCACCAGAGCCCACTGCCACTGCTCGCCCTTCCCGCACGAGCTGACCACGGCGCTGTAGCTGATAACGTTCGGTTCCAGACTCGTCATCCACATCTCGTTTAGCAGCAACAGAGCCTGCTCCCACCGCTTGGCCTTCTCGCACGCGCTGATCCCAGCGCTGTAGCTGATGATGTCGGGCTGCACCTTCGCCTCCCGCATGCCTCTGAGCAGGGCCAAAGCCT
>CAUYUJ010018027.1:91416-124744 GCA_963575745.1 Prorocentrum cordatum
GCTCGCCCCGGGCAGGGGGCGGGGCTGCGGCCGGCGGGCTCGGGGCGGCGCACGTCGCGCGGCCTGGGCAGTGGCCCGAGGTCGGGCGTGTCCCTCTACAGGCGGATCTGGGACGAACAATAATAATAGTTTTTTTGTTTTTTTTGTTTTTTTTTTACCAAAAAAACAAAAAATAAACAAAAAAAAAAAACTTCAAGAGTAGCCATTGCCATCGCTCGGACGTCCATTCCCTGGGTTTTTTTGTCGGTTTCGTGCGTGGCTTTCTCGCCAAATGATCCAGGATGCTCCTCGATGGTCCTCGCCGAAGGAAAAATGCACACGTCCGGGCAATGCCAGGTGTCCCTCTACAGGCGTATCTGAGACGACAAATCAAAACAAAAAAAACAAAAAAAACTCTTCAAGAGTAGCCAAAACATGCTCACAAGATCGCCCCCTGATTATTATGTTTTGACTATTTTTGAATGTTCCTCCTGTAGGGGGACAGGCCCGACCGAAGGCTGGCCAGCTCTCTGGGCCGGCCGCGGGTTCTGGGCGCGGCCTCGCGGTTGCGGGCGGCCTCCGGGAGCGGAGGAAGCCACCTGGAGGAGGACCCGAGGGCGCATGTCGTAACCCACCTGTGGCCACATGGGCTCGGCGAGGTACGCGCCCAGGGAGCCGAAGAAAGGGACGTGCTGCATCCGTCGTCCCGGTCCTGTCGTTGTCGCGCGCTCCAAGATGCCTTCCAGGCCGTTGATGGTAAGCCGCAAGATCCCTGGCGAGACGCCCTCCGCGTCGTTGCTCCGCATGGCCGCCCACACTCTGACGAACCAGGTCCACGCGATAAAACGTTTGAACAACAAGGTCAGACACGACCAGGCGCTCCAAACCTACCAGAATGTCGATGAAGAAACGCGGTGTTTGTCGCACTGGTTCGGCCCCGCACTGCAAACGGAACTCGGCATCACGAACAGCGGCCAGCCATGCCAAATGCATCAGCAGGCGGCTTCCATCCGGTACGGCCCGAACAGCCTCGACGAAGGCCAGGGCCGCCGCGATCTGCGCGGGAGCCGTCCTCGGCGCGCCCTGCCCAGCGAACTCGAGCGAGCAGTCGATGGGCGGTGCTGGGCTGGTCCGCATGGGCCATGCTCTCGTGCGCTGCCACCTCTGGAGCCTGCTACGGATAGTCAACGCTCCGCGTCCTCCGGCGGCCGTCCGCAGACGCGCGCCTGGACTCGCGGACTGCGCGGGCTGCCTGACGAGCGGGAGGCCGGGGAGCAGGATCTCCTTGGCGAGGCGGCCCCGCTGCTCACTGCACCGGCCTTGCGGACGTGCTGCGGCGGATTTTTGCGTGGACCTCTGTGAACGCAAAGCCCCGGAACGAGGAGTGAAAAACGAAGTGGATTTCGCGTGGATGTTTTTTGTCTTCATTCCTGGCCCAAAAAATCAGCGCGAAATGCACCTCGACATCCGGAACGAAATTCTCCAGAACAAGCCGGGCCCACCCTATCGTTTTCCGAACGGAATCCGCTCTGCGATGTTGGCCCCATGATTCTTCTGAAGACCGCGGATTCGCATCTCGAGCGGGCCCACCGCAGCGAGCCGGGCGCTCTCGTGCTCGAAACCTTTGGCGTTCCGGCTGCACTCTTCGACGATGGTTTTCGCGACGCCGCTGATGTCTGACCCAGAGCACCCATGAAGGCAGAGAAGGTCGACACAACAATGTAGACCGCCAACCTGCAGCTCCAGAGCAAGATGGCGGAAGAGACGATAGCCGGCGTCGTGTAGAATACGGCACGCCTCAGCGGTACTGGGACTGGCATCCGCAATATCAAGCGCCCGCCGCCCAGACATCGAGCGACGAAGAGAGTCGCCAAGATGCGCCCCGCGCGTCCCACCTCGAGACAGAAAAAACGGCTGTGGAGACACAGACCTTTGCCTAAGAGTACACCTGTGGTGTCAGCTACGCATGCACAACCTGCAGGACCAGGGAAAGGTGGAGGAGGGGAGATGAGGGGGCGACAACGATGATTAAAGACTCGGATTCAGAAAAGTGGCCCGCGCTGGGGCGAGACGAACAGCAGCAGCAGCAAAAAATAGAGTGAAAGAAGCGGGAGGAACAGGAGGACCAAGAAAAGGCAGAGGAGGGGAAATGATGGGGGGGCCACAATGAAGCAAGACTCGGATCCAGAAAAGTGGCCTGCGCTGGGGCAAGAGCAACACTCTGAACGACGGAGGGGGCGAGAGCGCTACTCTGAAATCCTGTGAAAAAACAGAACGCGGATTGGGCAGGAGAACTTCTGGACAACGTCAGGGGATGAGGGAGAATAGTATCCATATGGTTCAGTCGTGGAGGAAGGAAGAGGAGGAGGAGGAGGAGGAGGAGGAGGAGGAGAAGAGGAAGGGGAAGGGCGGGACGCGCAGGAGCCAAGGCGACAACGGTGCAGCGCACGGCCGCGCCCCGCTCCAGCACCGTGACGCTGTTTCCCGGGACGGCCCCACCCGGGCCTTTCGGAAGAGCTCTGCGGAGCCACCCTTCATGCGCTTCGATGCTGCACTTTCACGGTTTGCCGCAGGCAGCCGGATGTGCCGGGTCGAAGCTGGGAGCAGGAGGTGCCCAAGGGTACGACTGCCACCCGCACACTGGGCGTACGATCTGGGCTGTGCCAACCGGAGGTGGTCGGAGGTGGCGCACAGATGGGACAGAACAGACGGGACGCGAAAGCAGAGAGCTCAAAGGACAGATGGGGCAGCTAGGGTAGACAGGACACTCCTTGGCGACGGCCTCCTCCGCCTTGGGCTCCTCCGCCTTGGGCTCCTCCGCCTTCGGCTCCTCCGCCTGCGGCTCCTCCGCCGTGGCCTGCAGACCGCGCGGGCCCCAGCGCAGAGCTGCGGGGGGCACTCACAAGGCGAGAGCAGCACATGTTGGCCTGGGCGTTCCCCCGCGCGGGGGGGAAGCGGAAGGGATGGGAGGGCATACTGTAGCAGAGGGGAGCGGAGGGGATGAGAGGGGGAAGAGGAGGGGAGGAGGTGGACCTCGTGCCAAAACACTGAAGGTCCGTCCGCCGTCTGAGGGTGGAGGCAAGCAACTGATGGCTTGCTTGCTGGCAGAATGGCGTGCTGGTTTGTCCGATGTGGTTCCGCCCTTACGGGGTCCACGCTGGCAGAACTCGCCTTCGATGCTCTTCGCTTACACTGCTGTGAATGCTGGCCACTGCGCGCTGGCTTACTGGCGAATCACTGCCTAAACATGATGTCTGGCTCTATCTGACTCAAGCTCCGCTTCTGCCTCGTGGTCCTCTCCTGGCTCATTCAGGCGGAGGAGGAGGAGGCGGAGGAGGAGGAGGGGGAGGAGGAGGAGGAGGAGGAGGAGGAGGAGGAGGAGGCGGAGGAGGAGGAGGAGGAGGAGGAGGAGGAGCAGGAGGAGGAGGAGGAGGAGGAGGAGTCAACGGCTCACCCCTCGTTCCCAGTGGCCTGGAAGGCCTCGCCCTCTCTCCAGGAGACGGCACTCCGGCCACCCTGGCAGGCCTTCGGGCATCAGACACAGAGGGGGAAGGGCGACCCGCATTGGAGTAGGCTTCGTGCAGTCCGACGTCACGAAACACTAAACCATCATCGCAAAATTGCGTTTGGAGCCTCGAACCAAGGACCTCCGGCAGGTCTGCGCCTCTGAGCCTTCCCGAAAGCACAAGACAGGTGCTCTCAGAAGGCCAGAGGGTGAATCTGGGGAGGGGCGATGGGGCAGAGGAGAGACAGAAGAAAGGCCAGACAGTTCCGTGGAGGCGGTGGTCACCGCATGCTTCTGGCCAGGGACGAGTGCGGAGCGGGCCTGCCCAGGCCTGAGCACCCCGGCCCCCGATGGGGAGCTGCGCCTCGCCAAAGGGAGGCAGCCTCGAGAGGCCCGCGCAGCGACTTCGAACATCCCCTCCGATTGTAACAAGCCGACAGATTCGTCCTCCTAGAGGAAAAAAAACTATGCACATACACCGATTCTGCCCAGGACCATCCTGAGCCCAGGATCGGTGCGTACGCCCGTCTACACTGGCCAGGAAGGTATATGCACCGATCCTGGGTCAAGGATGGGCGTTGTCAGGGTCGGTGCATGTGCATAGTTCTCTTCGCCCGACCTTCCTCCTCCCTCCTCCTGGGGGAGACGAGGGGGAACGATGAAGGATGAAAAGAGCAGACAGACGAAAGACGAGGAGAAGTCACGGACGGCCCACGCAAAGATAGGCGCTCCCAGCGCGGGACAAATGAGAGGACGAGGAAGAGGAAAGCGAAAGCCGCGCGCGCGATCAATGCATCCGCCTGGCACCCGCGAAGGCACGTGAGCCCATTTTTGTCATTATTCGCGATAGGGCCCGTGACCGGCCACCCCCCTCCCTGGTCACGTCGCGATTCGCGCCAGCGCTGTCTGCGAATTGGCTGTTCTTGGTCACTCTCAGACGGCGCTAGCGCGAATCGTGACGTGACCAGCACCCCATCATCCCCCCTCCCCTTGGGTCACGCGCGTAATCTAGAAGAAAAGAAACTGCATAAACATAAAACTTTTGGCGCTCCGCGCCAAAAGTTATGTTTATGTTGTTTTATTGTTCTTCGATTTAGATCGGGCATGTCCTCCTACAGGCGGATTTTCGAGGACAAATTAAAAATGAGCCCAAAAGATACCAAAAAATGATCCCAAATAGTCGAAACATCGTCCCCAGGCTATACCTTTACTATTTTTGAATGTTCCTCCTGTAGAGGGACGTGCTCGACTTAATCTTCGATTATTCATTGCACTGGCCTTGCAGACGTGCTGCAGCGGATTTCTGCCAATGCAAAGCCCCGAAACGGCGAGCGAAAAACGAAATGAACTTCGCGTGGATTTTCGTTTGGCCTTCATCCCTGGCCAAACCAAAAACCGCGCGAAGTTCACCTCGAAATCCGGAACGAAATTCTCCAGGACACTCCGGGCCTATCCTATCGTTTTCCGTACGAAATCCGCTCTGCGATGTTGGCGCCATGGGGTTACGACCGCGCTTCTTCGTTTTCGGAGATAATGGGCATTGTAGGGGGGGAGGGGCCAGGGGGGTGGTATAATGTAACGCCTCCCCCCCTGCCGTGCGCACGGCGGCAGTGCCCTGAGCGCACTGGGGGGGAGGGGCGTTACGTTATAGGGTGGGGGGGAGAGGGGGCTGGGGGCTATAATGCCCATTATGCCCCAAGCAACAAGGAAACACGTTCCCATCGTTTTCCGAGCAAGGTCCGCTCTGCCATGTTGGCGCCATGGGATTATCGCCAGAGCATGGGCATGGCTCCGTGCCAACGGCCCCCGCCCCGCCGCTCGCGGCGTCCCCGGGCGGCGGTGCCAGCCTCTGGGCGATGCCCGAGGAGGCAGGGGCAGGGGGAGGGAGAGGGGGAGAAGGAGGAGGAGGAGGAGGAGGAGGAGGCAGAGGAGGAGGAGGAGGAGGAAGACCTGTGGAAACCCAAGAGTCATCAACGATGTTGGGCTAAATTCTCCCTCCAAGCTCCCTCTTCATAGGCCCCTACAACGGTTCATTTCCACAGAGGCAACTGCCTCGTTGGAAGACAGCCGTTTGGAGACCCTGAAGCATTCCAAAACATTGTTCTCGGGATTCCAACGCCACGAATCAACCTGATTGTTGCGTCTGGACGATCCAGAATCGCGCCAAACACCATTCCTGGGACTTCAACGCCACGAATCAACGTAACTGGTGAACCCTCATAATCCTGAACCCTTCAGAACACCATTTCTGGTACGCTGATCATGGGAATCCGTGGAACTCTTGCAATTTCTTCTTTTTCTTGTTTATTAACAAAAATGCGCGGCGCTAAGGCGAGAGACACATTTTGAAAGGAACCGCCCTCGATCCGTGAAACCCTTGCATATTCTTACAACGAATGCGCGCGGCGCTAAGGCGAGAGACACATTTTGAAAACGGGTTGCCCTCAATCCGTGAGACCCTTGCAAATGTTAAGACGAATGCGCGCGGCGCTAAGGCGAGAGCCACATTTTGAAAACGGATTGCCCTCAATCCGTGAAGCTCTTGCATTTTTAATATAAAGAATGCGCGCGGCGCTAGGGCGAGAGCCACACTTTGAAAACCACCCGCCCTCCATATGTGAAACTGTTGCTACTTTTTAAGCTTCGGAATCATAAATGGGCCCCCTCCCGCCCGCCACCTGGAGCTGCAAGAGGGGAGGGACACGACGCCAGTGCCGTCCGCAGGCATCACGCGGGAGCCCCCCCCCACCCCACCAAGGAGGATCGCGGTGCTGCTCCTTGCAGCCCATCCCTGAGACCCTGGCGCTGCGTTTTTGTTTCACAGCCGGCAGTTTTCGCCTTCTGGTTCGGGCCCTGAGACCCTCACATATCGATCATCTCGAAAAAGGACGCAGACAGATGGGGTCTGGGGCTCTGGTCGTGATTCTTGCGATGCTGCAATTTGTCTGCAGCATCGGCCCTCAGGGAAGGAGAGGCTGCGAGAGGGGAGGGGGGGTCCTGTTCGAAAGGGCAACCAAGCCTGCACGGATGCGGATGTGCTTTGCGTACCAAGCGCAGGTCGCTCTCGCCCTCCAGGGGCTCTTCGCCCTGAGTGGCACCTGCACAGAGGCACAGGGCGAAGGTCACTCGCGCGCTCTGCAGAAAACAGTACATGCGCGTGTCCCATCCCGCCCGCCCCTGGAGCTCCAAGAAGGGAGGGGGAGCCCTCTGCTTGGCCCTCAGGTAAACGTTTTCTTATTCGGCGTTTCGACAGTAGGCAAAAAAAGGGAGGAGGGAAGGTTCTGGCTCTGGACCTCTGCTTAGTGAGACTGCTTGCAACAGTGCGTCCTGTAGGGGAGACTCCACCTGTCTAAACAGGCGCCAAAAACAGCCAAGATCTACTCCAGGGGGGGAGGGGGGGAACGGGGGGGTGCGAGGGCCCGCGCCGAGAGGTAAAACACTGCATACAAAAACGATCACCAAGGACTACACGTGGCGTTGGGCTCAAAGAAAGAAACGCATAGCTTCCTTCCGCCCTCCCGCCCGCCACTGGAGCTGCAAGAGGGGAGGGGGGGCCTTCTCACTGGCCTTCAGGAACTGCACATGGCGCTGGGCCCAGAGGAAGTAGCGCATGGATTCCTTCACCAGTTCATCACGATCGGCGCCTGAGGATTGGATACAGGAGCGGATTGGAGAGGGGGACAGGAAGAGGGGGAAGAGCAAGGAATGAGGCGAGAAGACGAGAAGGAGAAGGCATGATCAGGCCAGAAGTCAGCTCTTCATCAACGGCTATGCTGACAAGGATGAGACGTACGAATAGGAGGAGAGTAAGAACAGGAGTAGCACGAGTAGCAAGAGCACAAGCGCGAGCACAAACGTAAGTTCAGAAACGAGCACGGTCAGTAGAAGCATGAACATGGACGAGAATTCGGCAGGAAGCAACACTGGCAAGAACACGAGCACGAGCACTAGGTACTGAAAACGAGTGCGAGTACGCATACTGGTGGGAAAAACAGCAGAGGCGGGGGAGGGAGCAGGAGCAGGAGCAGGAGCAGCATGTACACGATCACAAATTGACGAGTACGAGCACGAGTGCGAGCACAACGACACGGACCAATACCAAGAAAACAATGTGTACGATAAACGAACTCGCCCCCGACAGGGTAAGTCAGCCGCGATTCGCACGGTGACATGAGTAGCAGTGCGCACTGCACAGATCGTGAGGATGTCTCGTGCGCAGTGCGATGTGACTTTTTCGGCACACTAGACGAGGACCGATTTGTTTTCCCGCGCCGAGGGAGGCACGGCATAACAACGCGCTGAGATGCTGCTTCCGAGAGGCGACTTCTTGGGAACCAGAATTTGAGAAACCATTGACACTGCGCTGGGCGAGGTGGTCCACGAGATCGAGAATCGCGAGGGGGCAACGGCGAAGAGGGGGTGATAATCGCTGCGGCGCAAGAATCGGCGGTGGGCAAACCTCCCTTTAGTAAACCACCCTTTAGTGAAAACGGCCTGGGACCGAAATCGACGGACCTGGACCCGCAAAAATGACGGCCGCGACGCCCTCTCGCGAACCGAAAACGGCCAATTCGCTAATCGACGTGTCAGGGTAGGAGGTCTGTCCACCCCCGAAAGAAAGGGGGCAGTGAAAGCAGGACAACTGGTGGAGCTACCGCTGATAGTGCTGCTTCTGCGCCCCTACCATCAGCATTGCCTGGCTGTCTCGTTAAAATCTGGCGCCCGGGCGGCAATAAATCACAGCGCCCAAGGAGGTCACGGAGGCAGTTCCGGGAAAGACCACGAGACAAACTGCATGGCCAGTCCCACACCGGGGCCAGCCCACGACAAAGCCCGCAGCACCCTCCTCTTGTAAGGTCTCCTCGATCCTCGGGTTCGGCGTCTGTCCTTCCCCTGGAGAAGGAGGAGGAGGAGGAGGAGGAGGAGGAGGAGGAGGAGGACGAGGAGGCCGCTCCCCCATCGGCGCCCACCCCGCTGCCCCTCGGCCTGCGGAGCCTGCGGGCGTCTTTCAGCGCCTGCCCGCGCGGTCAGCTGGCCAGGGCCGGTCGCCCGCCGCAGGGAGGCCGCGGGCGAGCGCGCTGACGCACAAAAGGTCGGCAATGCCGACGGCACACACGTGCCCGGAATCGGAGGCAGCGCCGGTGGGGCCGCCTCCAACCAGCATGCCGCCCGCGCGGCGAGCCGACGCGAAGCCCCGCGGGCGGCGGCCACCGCCGGGAGGTGCAGCCCGTGCGCGCCTGTGGTGCCAACCTCCAGCGCAGTGGCGAATCCAGCCGAGCGCGAGCGGCCGCCCTGGGCCTCTGGCTCCGTCAGCGCGAGCGGCAGCAGGGCGCGCCGCTGCGACAGCACAGCTGCAGCCCACGCCGCGTCTGCGCGGCCGCGTGCGGCCACAGCCAGGGTGTCTGGGCCAGCCGCGCTCTCGAACCACGGCCCCGCGCGGCACCGCGGGAGCTGCAGCTGCTGGCCGCCCAGCGGAATGCGCGCCAGCAGCCTTGGGGCCCTCGGGGCTGCCATGAGGCACATGATCTTCGCCGGTGCTGGTGGGCGTGGCAGCGGCGGCGAGGGCGCCGGCGACGGCCATCCGCGGGAGGTCCCTGGGAGACAGCCCCGCAGCAGCTGCTCGGGGCGGTCCGCCTCTGCTGGCATCGGCATGCTCAGATCGTCGATCAGCACCACGGGCCCACCGCGCCGCAGCGCGCGCCCCGCAGGGCGCAGGAGAGCGGCCCCGGCAGCTTCGAGGGGGTAGCAGCCTTCAGGCTGGGCGGGCCGAGCTCCTGCACCGGGCCCGAGGCCAACTCGGTGATGGGCGCCAGAGGCAGGGCTCCTGGCCCGGGCGGGGCGGCGACGCAGAAGCAGGCCACCAGCAGGGCAGGTGAGAGGTCCTCCGCAGCGGGCAGCTTCAGCACGAGCTCCGCCTGCCACGCTGCACCGCCGCCTCCCAGCAGCCGCTCGGCCCCAGCCGCGCTCGGCAGCGAGAGCGCCGCGCCCGGCAGCGCGAACGCATCGGAGCCTCCGGCGCTGGTGGGCCTCCCCAGCGCGCGCTCCAGGAGCGCCAGCACTGTGGCAGCCCCAGCGCCAGCGGCCAGCAGCGGTCGGCCGCTGCCACTTTCGGCCCACAGCCATTCGCGCATTGCCGCCGCCGCGGCCGATTCGCGGCCAGCCGCGGGCAGCAGGGAGGCCCCGCCCTCCGCGGCGGCAGCCCCGAGCACGGCGCGCACTGCGCGGGCGCGGGCGAGGAGGCCTCGTGCTGTGCGCGCCGGCGCGCTCCGCGCGGCCGCCTCGCCGCCGCCGGCGCCCACCGCGGAGATGGCGCGCGCGAGGCCGGGGGAGCCCTGCGCGCCCGCCGCCAGCACGCCAGCCGCGGCCCGGGCGGCCGCGGCGCCGCCGCAGCCCCTGGCGAGCAGCGCGGCCTCGGCGGCCACGGCGCGGGGCGGCCGCACGCGGCCCAGGCGGCCTGGGCGCCTGCGGGCTCGCCAGCGAAGGGCGGCCCCGCCTCGGCGGCGGCGCCGCTGGAGAGGCATTGCACGCCGCCTGGCTGTCCTTCTGTCAGACCGTCCGTCTGCCTGTCTGTCTTCTCGGCTCTCTGAGCCACGGCGCTGTGAGAGCTTCTTAGCTCGGGGACGCGTCGGCCACCGCCGCCCTCTCGCTTGCCGGTGGTCCTGACAAGGTTCGGGGAGAGGGCACCGAGGCGCGCCCAGAGTCCAGCAAGACATGAGGGTACAAACCCGACTTGTCTGGCTGACGCTCTGCGGAGACCTGTGCTCAGGTGAGGCTGCAGCACCGCTCAGCGATGCGCTGCTTAACCGAACCTGCAAGGTGGGCCCTTTCCCTAGTCCGTGCTTTGGTGCGGATCGTCAGCGCGCCTCGTCTCCGTCGTCGTCGTCGGCGGCGCCGTCATGGTCGTGGTGCGTGTTGCTCTGCTCGGGACTTGTTTCCCTTATACAGTGACCACCACCCACCTACCAGCATCATCATCATCCTCGTCCCCAGTCGGTTTGCCTCCTGCGAGTCCGCATCCTCATCATCCTCATTATCATCGTCGTCAAAATTATCATGATCGTCATCAAACACAAAATCACACTCATCGTCGTGATCAGCATCATCATCATCATCATCATCATCATCATCATCAGCATCATCGTCCACATCCTCATCAACATCATCATCATCATCATCATCATCATCATCATCATCATCATCATCATCAACCTCATCATCATCCTCATCCTCATCATCAGCATCAGCATCATCATAATCCCCATCCACATCATCATCATCATCATCATCATCAGCATCAGCATCATCACCATCATCATCATCATCGTCAGCATACTCATTATCAGCATTATCATATCATATCATCATCAGCAGCATCACCGTCATCCTCATTATCATACGGATCATCATCCACATCATCATCCTTATCCCCATCCTCATCCGCGTAAGCATCATGATCATCAGCACTATAATCTTCTTCTTCACCATCATCATCATCATCATCCTCACCCTCATCATCATCATAATCCCCATCCGCATCCCCATCCTCGTCATCATCACCATCAAAAATCATCATCAGCATCACAATCATGATCCTCATCCCCATTATCATTAGCATCATTCCTATCGTCATCGTCATCATCACGATCATCATAATTCACATCCTCATCCTCATCCTCATCATCATCATCATCATCATCATCATCACCATCATCATCCTCGCCCTCATCATCATCAGCAGCATCACCATCATCATCATCATACTAATGCTGTTTCTCCTCCTGCGAGTCGGCATCCTCATCATCCTCATCCTCATCCTCATCCTCATAATCGTCATCATCATCATCAACATCGTCGTCATCAGCATCATCATAATAATCAGCATCATAATCATAATCAGCATCATCAGCAGCACAATCATTATCGCCATCAGTACCATCATCATCGTCATCTTCATCATCATCATCAGCAGCATCATCCTCATCCTCCTCATCCTCATCCTCATCCTCATCCTCAACATCATCATCATTTTCACCTTCATCATCATAATCCTCACAATCGTCCTCATCCTCATCAGCATCCTTATCATTATCACCATCATCATCATCATCCTCATCGCCCTCACCACCAACATCATCATCATCATCATCATCATCATCATCATCATCGTCATCATCATCATCATCACTATCATCATCATCATCATCGCCATCAATATCGTCCTCAGCATCATCGTCCGCATCATCATTATCCGCATCAACGTCATCATCGGAATCAGCATCATCATCAGCATCATCATCCCGGTCAACTTCATCATCCTCAGCATCACCATGATGATCATCATCATCATCATCCTCAGATTCCTCATCCTCATTCTCACCCTCATCCTGATCCTCATCCTCCTCCACCTCCTCCTCCCCATCATCATCATCATCATCATCATCATCATGAGCATCATCAGCATCGTCCTCATCATCATCAGCATGATCATCGTCATCATCATTCTCACCATCACCATCATAATCCTCATCCTCATCCTCCGCATCATCCTCATCATCGTCATCATCACCATTATCATCCTCATCCTCATTCTCACCATCAGATTCATCATCCTCACCCGTGTCATCATCAGCATCATCAGAATCACCATCATCATCATCATCATCATCAGCATCATCATCCTCATCATCAGCATCATCCTGATCATCGTCATCATCATCACCATCATCATCATCGTCATCAACAGCATCATCATCAGAATCGTACCCATCATCTTCATAATCATCATCAGCATTAATATTACCATCATTATCGTCATAATAGTTAGCATAAGCATCATCATCATCATCATCATCATCATCATCGTCATCATCATCCGCAGCCTCATCCTCAGCATCATCATCGTCATCCAAATCCTCATCCTCATCATCATCCTCAGTCTCATCATCATCAGCATCATCACCATCATCACCAGTATCGACATCTTCATGATCATCATAATCTTCATCCTTACATCATCATCGCCATCATCATCATCATCATCATCATCATCATCAGCATCAGCATCTCCATCATCACCATCGTAATCATCATGCTCATCCTCCTCCTCATCCTCATCATCATCATCCCCGGTCGCATCATCATCGTCATCATCATCATCAGCAGCATCCCCAGCAGCATCACCATCATGCTCATCCTCACCATGAACATCATCATCATACTCCACTTCCTGAAATCCTCACTCTCGTCCTCATGATATTATCATAATCATCATCATCGTCATCCTCATCATCCCGATCACCCCCGTCAATCTCATAATCACCGTCATCATCCTCATCCTCATCATCACCATGATCAGCATCATCAGCAGCAGCATCATCATCATAATCCTCAGCATCATCATCCTCGTCCTCATCCTCGTCCTCATCATCATCAGCAGCAGCATCGTCATCATCATCGTCCTCAGCATCATGATAGGCGTCATAAGCGTCATCAGCATCACCATCATCATCCGTATCACAATCATCAGTATGATCATCGACATCCTCATCATCATCAGCAGCATCATCATCAGCATCAGTAGCCTCCGCATCAGCATCAGAATCCCCATCAGCATTACTATCCCCATCCTCGTCATCATCCTCATCATCATTATCAGCATCATCATCATCCTCATCATCATCCTCATCATAACACTCATCATCATTATTGTCGTTTCTTCTTCACCATCATCATTATCATCATCACCGTCATCGTCATACGTATATTCATCATATTCGTCGTCATCATCATCATCCCCTCCATCATCGTCCGCATCCTCATCATCCGCATCCTCATCGTCATCATCATCCTCAGCATCATCAGCAGCATCATCATGCGCAACGTCGTCATCAGCAGCAATATCATCAGCAAGATCATCCGCATCATCATCGCCAGCAGCCTCATCATCAGCATCATCATCGTCATAATCCTCATCATCATCATCATCATCATCATCATCATCATCATCATCATCATCATCATCATCATGATCATCATCATCATCATCATCATCAGCATCATCCTCATCCTCATCCTCATCCTCGTCCTCATCCTCATCCTCGTCCTCATCCTTCGTCTCCTCCTCCTCCTTCTCGTCCTCCTCCTCCTCCTCCTCCTGCGAGTCAGCATCGTCAGTCCAATTCCCTCCCTGGTGGACCAGGGTTCCCGCAGAGCCGCCAGCCCTGCCAGGCGGGGACGGACGTCGCGAAGCCCGACGGAGAGGGAATCGGTCGCCACCTCCTCCAAAGCATCCATCCCTCCCGCACTCCCGCACTGTCCGAATGCCCTGGGCCTTCGAGCGGAAACTGCTCCTCGCACTCGCCCTTGATGTCGCTGAGGGTCTCCGAAGTCACATCGCGCAGCTGGCAGGGGAGGGGGGAGGATGGGCGGAGGAGGAGGGGGAGGAGAGAATGAGGAGGCGGGAGGAGGAGGAGGAGGGGGAGGAGAAAGGGGAGGAGGAGGCGGGAGGAGGAGGAGGAGGATGCGGGAGGAGGAGGAGGAGGAGGTGGAGGAGGAGAAGGCAGGAGAAGGAGGGAGGAGGAAGAGGATGAGGATGAGGAGGAGGCGGGAGGGAGGAGGAGGCGGGAGGAGGAGGACGAGGAGGAGGAGGGAGAGGAGGAGGGAGGAGGGCAGAGGGGGTGGGGGGCCGCAGCGGCGCTCGGGCGCCTCCAGGCCTACCGCCTGCGCAGCAGAGGCCCCCAAGGGTCACCCAAGAGGCCCCCAGAAGGCGCCCAAGAGGCCCGTGGGAGTCCCCTTACCATGGCTCGGACGTCCATTCCCCGTGCGTCGGTTTCGTGCCTTTATTTGTCGCTCGATGAGCCAAAATGCTCTTGGATGGTCCAGATGGTCCAGACGCTGGCCTCGCCGAGAAAAGCCTTTGCCCAAGTAAGTCTACGAAATCCGAAGGAACGGCCGAGCCCCTCATCGACAAAACGAACCCGCGCGTCCAAAATCTGAAGGAACACCAGGGGGGCTCGCCGCCAAAGAGGTACCGGAACGCATGCAAACCAAAGGAATGACTAAGCCCCGTTTGAAAAGTAAGTGTTCCTTATTCAAGCCGCTCACTGTATGTGGCCTCTTGTCCACGACCCTGGCGTGGTGGCGGGATGGGCCGAGGGCCGCTAGATCCGCCGCCCCCTGCTTGCAGGGGTGCACGGCGTGCTGGACGAGCTGTTAGGTTTTGGTTTTGGTTCTTTTTCTAAAAGAACTCCCCAGTGGGCTTCGGCCCGTCCCGCCGGCCACCCTTCCAGGACCTCAATTCCCCAATTTCCTGCCCCAGACGGCTCCAAGATGGCCTCCAAGACGGCCAAGATGGCCCAAGATGGCCTCCAAGATGCCTCCCAGACGGCCAAGATGGCCTCCAAGACGGGTAAGATGGCTCCAAGATGCCTCCAAGACGGCCCAAGATGCCCTCCAAGACGGCCAAGATGGCCCCAAGATGCCTCCAAGATGGCCCAAGAGGCCTCCAAGACGTTCTCCAGGAGAGCCCGAAGAGGCCAAAATCATTGGTTTCCTTAGGTTTTTGAAGGTTTTTTGCGTTTTCTTCTTTTCGGCCTTCCGACGGCCCAAGAGGCCCCCAAGATCGCCCAAGAGGCCTCCAAGAAGGCCCTATGACGGCCCAAGGGCCCCCCAAGACGGCCCCAAGAGCGCCCCAAGACGGCCCAAGAGGCCTCCAAGACGCCCAACATGGCCTCCAAGACGGCCCTGAAGCGCCCCAAGAGGGCCCCAAGACGGCCCAGAGAGGCCCCCAAGACGGCTCCAGACGGCGTCAGACGGACCAGGAACGCCCTAAGACGGCCAAAGAGACCCCCAGGAAGCCCCCAAAGGCCCCCAAGAGGCCCAAGGAGGCCCCCAAGATGCCTCCAAGAGGCCTCGAAGAGGCCCCCAAGAAGCCCCCAACAGACCCCAAGGGTGCCCCAAGAGACTCCTAACAACCCTCATCCTCCTACTCTATTTCTTCCTCTTCCTCTTCCTGTTCATAATCATTCTCTCCCATGTGTTCCCCGAAAGTTTTCCAAACCGACTCGGGGAACCCATGGTCCGATAGCTTGGCCAAGCTCTAGTCCAACTTTCGGCCACATCGGCGTTTCCAAAAAGGCAGGGGGCGGCGGTGATTCGCCGTAGGCGTCTTCGATCCGCCACCCCCTGTCGATTCATCGCAGGGGTACCTGGCGTGCCAGACTAGTACGGTGTTGGTTACGGTTCGCTATTCAAATTATCCCGGCAAAGCAACCTAACAGCGATGTGTCTAAGTATAACTGAAACATGCAGCAGCAGTGAGAGGCACTGTGAGACCAACAGTAACAGTAATAGTGATGCAAAAGCTGTTGTCATCGTCGCGCTGAGATTGATTCCATGTGTTGTCAAACAAGGTACTGCCATGGACGCATGTCGCTTGAATGCCTACATGTATAAACGAGACACTGCTATCAACGCACGGAACTGGAATAGATATATGTCCAAACGAGACACTGCTATCAACGCGTGGAAAATGAATGGATGCTTGTTCAAAGGAGACATTGCTATCAACGCATGGAGCTTGAAAGTATGTTTCTCCAAACGAGACACTGCTATCAACGCACCGACCTTGAATGGATGTCTGTCCAAACGAGACACTGCTATCAACGCTGGGAACTTGAATGGATGTGTATCCAAACGACACTCTGCTATGAACGCATGGAATCTCAAACGATGTATGTCGATGAAAGCGAGGACGGCCTGTATGCATTAGTGTGTGCTTATCTTGTGATGTTGTTTTGGAAGCGCTCATGTCTATCATCGCTTGCACAGCAGACGGGGATGCTTGTATCTTCTTGCGCACAGGTACAGTCGGCATCTGAAGCGAACAACCGGCTGCAGGCTGAGAGGCCTCGCAAAGAGTCGCAGGCTGAGAAGCACCGCGACCGCGCAATTGGAGACTGAAGCTAAGGCTAGCATACAGGAAGCGCAGGACGAGAAGCACAACGCGACAACCGGCTGCAGACTGAGAAGCACCGCAAAGAGTCGCAGGCTGAGAAGCACCGCGGCCGCGCAAGTGGAGGCTGAAGTTAAGGCTAGCATACAGAAAGCGGCAGGCTGAGAAACACCACGCGAGAGCAGGCTGTGACGCACCAAACTGGCCGGGTCATCATGCTGCAACTCACGGTTCCTCAGGCTCGTGCAGGCCAGCCTAAGTCTTGTCGAGCTTTCGCGCAAGCGATCTTCGTCGCGGCAATCTTGTCCGCGAAGAGCTCGGCGAAAGCCTTGGCGATTTGTTCGGGAGGACCGCCTTCGATGATGCTCCTGTCAGGCAAGCCGTGGCTCAAGAGTTGTTTGAAGCTTCTGGGGCGCGACAGGCTGACGTAGTAGGCAAGCCAAATGGACTCCTTCTTCAGTCCGGGCGGAAACGTCCAGTGGACGATGAAGCCTGGATCCGCCGTCTTGCCCTGGACGCCATGCAGAGTCCCCTGCTTCTTGGGCAACACGGGCAACTGCGTCCTGGACACCGCGATGGCCGGGCCACCTGTCTTCGCCTTGAACTTCCACGGGCGCGCCTGCGGTGTGATCGCGAGCACTCCGCGGAGGTCAGGGCCGGCAGACTGAGAAGCACTGCCAGCTGTTACCTTCGCGGCCTTCAAGAAGAGTTCATCGCTGTCATCGATCTTGACATACACAGCCTTTGGCATGTAGTAGAGTACGACCACACCGTCCGATACAATGGACGGCCGGCCCTCCAGCAAAGGCTCCAGAGCGTGCAGCTCTATGCCTACCACTTTGCCTGGCGCCCCGCGGACATACTTCGGCGGCAGGACGGATTCCGTCAGGATGACTTCCATGCCAATGGAGAGCGGCAGCAGCCCTGGCATTTTTGCGGTAGCGCCGATGTTGGGCTCCGCGCGCATCTCGTCGAAATCAGGCTTCGCGAGGCGCGCAGCTGGTCTGTCGATTGCTGGTACGTAAAAGAGCAGCTGGCCAGCATCGTGCGCATCAAGCCTCGCCCGTGCATGCATGGCGTAAGAGACGATGCGCCACTCATAGGCCGACTCGTACCAGCCTCTCGCTGCACGCAACCGAGGATCCCATTGAAGTGGCTGATCGGCTGCGCTGTTGCTGGCAGCAGGCTGAGCAGCACCACCAGAGCTAACGATTTCAGTTTTGACGATCGCCTGCCAGCTGTCGTCAGAGATCTTTTTCCCGCCTGTAGTTCGCATAGCGTGGAGAACCTCGACTTGCAACGGGTCCGTAAAGCGTTGCATCTGCACGAAATCGATGACGTACTCGATGTCGGCGAGCAACTTCCTACCCTGTTGGTGTTCGTAGGATTGGCCCGCGTGAGGCGCCAGCAGGGAAGCGGTGGCGGGGACTGGCGGCAACTGGTAGAAGTCCCCGCACAAGATCTTCACAGGCATGCGTCCCCACGTCTCCTGCGGGCGCATGTACTTCGCGGGGTCCAGGTTGTAGCGCAACGCCCTGCCGTAGGTCGTGCGCAGTGCATCTGCATGCAGCAAAGGCCCCGGCACAGCACCCAGCTCATCGATCACGTCGACGCCGAGTGTGCCTGTGAGGCGATCCAGCTTTTTCTGCGTCTGTGGCGTCAAGCGCAGCCTGGCTGTCTGCATGGAATCCGACATGAGCAGGCCATTGGAGGAATGCATGGTCCTGCCGCGCGGGCCGAGGTTGTGTGCGGCGTGGTTGGACTGCGCTTTGCCGAGGTACCCCTGCTCGCCGAAGTAAGTGATGGCCATCGGCTCCACCACTTTGGAGAGGGTGCGCGTCTTGCCGACACCGCCTCCACCGAGCCAGATCGCTCTGTGGTTGCCTGTCGCGGACGCCACGGGGAGGAGATGCGTTGTCTTGTCTGGTCTGCCGTCAAAACGTTTCTGCAGAGACAACGCAAACAACGCCACCGCGTCAATCTGCTCCTCCGTGCAGTGGGCATCAGTGACGAGCTTCCACGCAACAGCCGCCGGGCCCTGCATGGCCAAGAGCTGCGGAACGAGTTCTGGTTGGGCGTCCTCGGCAGCAGGCTGAGGAGCACCGCTGGGGAGCCAGTCGTCCGCAGCATCGGGCAAGATCTCTCCATCCGCGCTCGTTTGCTTTTTCTGTAGCGCTATGCTTTGCCGCTGCAAGGCTAGCATGTCAGAAAAGCTCTCGTTCAGTCGCGTGCCCAGATGCTCCCGCGCGCCCGTGCTGGCTGGCTGTGCAAAGCTCGCGTGCAGCATGCCGCCGTACGCTCGATTGAGATTCTTCAGCTGCTTGTCGGCGTAGCTGAGGCGGCCCTTCTGATCCAAGCGGTGCAGGTGATCTTGCTGCAGGGCCAGCTCGGTTGCTCTGACGTGGTCCCGCAGCGGGAACAGGGAGATCTCTGTAATCGCGGCGTCCTCGACATCCTCCTCCACGTCGCTGCCGCCGCCTCCACCCACGTCACCGAGCTCCAGCGGGACTCGGCCGTTGGGCCTTTCGGCATCGCTCGCGGAGTCTTCATCGGCCTCGAGGTGGGCACTCGCCGCTGGCCGAGGCTTCACCCGCGCCTCCGCCGCGAGTTCCACGTGCGCCAGCACGTCTCGCGCCACGTACGCGCAGAACTCCGCCAGAGTGCACTGTTCCTCGTGCCACCTGCAATGGTGGTTACTGAAGGCGAGGATGCGCCGTGCCGCCTCCACTGGCATGCGCCGCGCCAGCTGAGACCTTGCGAAGGACGCTAGGCTGAGGAGCACCAGCTCACCCTCGTCGAGGTTCGCCCGAGGCTCTTTCAGCTCGGAGAAGAGTGTCGTGTCCGCGAGCACGAGCATCTTGCGGGCCAGGCGGCATCTGGTGTCTGCGCGCGCCGCCAGCACGTGGATCTCCGCGCAGCGAAGCCGCCACGCCCGCTCGAACGAGCATGGGCGCACGGCGGGGCAGTCGCAGTTCCTCAGCAGATGGCTGTACTGAGTAACGCAGCCACAAGAGAGGGGACCCTCGCATGCCCAAGGCGTGAAGAGGAGGGCCTTGAAGAGCGAGTTCTGCTCGGGGTCCTGTGCCCAGGTCGGGCACTGGAAGCCATCGATGGTAGGGGCATTACTGCGCAGCCGCACCTCCTGCACGCACCGCTGAGCCATGACGTAGTGGTTCTCGAAGGCGAAGAATCGCGGTCCAGAAGCCTTTGCCCGGTTCGGCTTCAGGACTCGCCGGACGTACATCCTCGTCGTTGTCGTACTCGTCGTCGTCGTGGTCGTCGTGCTCGTCTTCGTCGCCGTCGTCGTCGTCGTTCTCGTCATCGTCATCATCATCACCAGCAGCAGCATCCGAATCATCATCATCATCATCATCATCATCATCATCATCATCATCATCGTCGTGGTCGTCGTCGTCCTGTAGATGTAGTAAGGCATGGTCTGCAGGCGAGCGCCCCTGTGAGCGTAGTCGTCGGCTGTGTTCGTGCTGGTGGTGCACACGTGCATGTCCTCGCAGTCCCCGCCGTCAGCCTGCTCGTCGCAGTCCCCGCCGTCAGCCTGCTCAGCATCAGAAGGGATGTGTTCAGGAGGCTGAGGAGCACCGCTGATCACACCTGCTGCGTGCTCCTGGTCCTCGTCAGCCACGTGGATCTGGATGCGGACTGCGTGTATTGGCACCTGATCACTATCCTGCTCCTCGCAAGTACCTTCATGGTTGAGCAAGCGCTTGCACTGCTGGCAAGCCCATTGCAGTTGTCTCGTGAAGAGCCGCGTATGGTGGTGCGACTGGAGGCAGTCGCCGCCTGTGAGGATGTGCACGGCTACCTCCGTCGTGGAGAGCCAGAAGCACCGATTCGCCATCGACGCCAGCCGGATACAGACGCGTCGAGCGCGGCGAGCGAGATCCTCCTGCGTGCGGCTCCGTTTGGCGTGCGCCTGGCCCTCGGCATCAGCGGCGACCTCACTCAGCACCTTGCGGGCTTCTTCCTCGTCCTCCTCTTCCTTCTCCTGCTGCTCCAGACGCTGCATGCCGGAGAGCATAGCCTGGAAGAGCGGCGTCATGGACTCCATCATTTTCCCCTGGTACTTCGTGATGTAGAAGTCCATGGAGAAAGCCTTCTGGAAAGCAGCTTGGAAGCTCTCCACGACAGATGCATTCTGCTGCAGCAAGGACCCGCAACCGTAGAGCCATTTTTTGCGCCTGCTGAGTTGTCCTGATGAGCGCGCTGTGGTTGCCGAGTCCGGGTCCTTCATGATCTTCGTCTTTTTGGTAAGCCTTCTGCGCTTGGCCGGCTGAGCAGGAGCGGCCGCCGGCAGGTCACCCTGAGAAGGCTGAGGAGCACCACCAGGCTCAGGCACGTCTGCTGCCTCGGCGGACTCGTCAGGCGCGCACAGCAAGAACTGGAAATCAACGTTGCACCGGCTTGTCACTTGAGAGACGTCGTTGCTTGAGCTCCTGAACGGCTGGTCGCGTTTGAGCTGGCAGCGGCACCGCTGGTTACGTTCGTCAGAGAAGTCAATGAACGGAGTGCGGACCAAAGGCTTGCCACGCCGACGCACTCGCTTGGTGCGGCCTGCCAGAGATAGCTGCTGGATGCGGAAGAACCAGAAGCGGCACGACGGGGTTCTGTTGGAGCGCAGACTCTCTTTGGCCTCGAGCTTCTTCTTGACGTACTTGACGCACGTCTCCGTGCAATCGTGCTCGTGGTTGGAGCAGATGTTGTAAAAGAAGTCATGGCTAAAGGCTACTGCCCGCGCCTCCGCATCTGCGTCAATCTCCTCGACCGAAGCCGGCGAGCCATCGTGCTTGAGGACTTCCTGAATCACTCCATCCTCGTTCGTCTGGAAGAGACTACCATGGCTGACTGCCATGGCAGGCTGAGAAGCGCCACCGAGCTGCCCGGAGCTAGATCGCTGGCGGTAGCTCGGAAACGTAGACTGAAAGGCACCTGTGAGCGGGAGGCTCCGGCACGCTTCAGCGCCGATTGCAGGCATCCGGTTCTCTGCAGCTGCCCGCGCGCGCTCCTCCACGAGGTACGGCTGCTCCACTGGCGGGCCGAGCGGCACCTCGTCGCGCCTGGTGCCATCCTCCTCTTCGCCTCCGTCCATGCGGCTCTGTCGCTGCTGCCTGGCTGTGAAAGGCTCTGGCGCGACATCAGGAAGCCCCAGCTGCCGCGCG
This sequence comes from Prorocentrum cordatum, assembly GCA_963575745.1. NCBI lineage: Eukaryota > Dinophyceae > Prorocentrales > Prorocentraceae > Prorocentrum > Prorocentrum cordatum. Next base: position 113,030 of record CAUYUJ010018027.1, read on the forward strand.
GGCTCGTTGGCAGCTTCGCACTGCACGGTCTCCGCGGTGGAAAGAAGCGCAGCGCGCAGGTTCCGAGCCGCGGTGCGCAGCCCTCCGACCACGGCCGAGCGCAACCACGCCATCGTAGGCCCGATGACGCTGTGGCCTTTGCCGTGGCCATGCGTGAAACCCCGACCCTGCGCTTCGAAAGGCGCCTGCACATCAGTGCTTCCTGGGGCCACGCACGGCTGCAGAGACGCTGCCACGTCGTCCTCCGTTGACACTGCCTGTCGGGCTAGCGTTGCGCGGCCAACAAACAGGCGCTCTAAGCCAATGATGTAGCGGTAGTGCAGCTCGGTCATCAACAGGAAGAATTTGGCCTGCGCACGCGGGTCTGCTGCGACTATCTGGTGCATCCGCTCCAGAGAAGGCATGGTAGGCGCTGAACTCCGCAGGTCAGGGCCAGCAGGCTGAGAAGCGCCGCCGGCTGTGGGAACCGCGCTATCCGCGTGCCCGCGAATGTCGAAGTGGCTCCGCTTTCCCGGTCCTTCGTGTAGCTGGAGGACCAACGGGCTGTACGTGTCTGCGAAGTTCGGTGTGACGAAGAAGCTCGCGGCGCCGAACTTGAGGTTGTTGCCGTGTCCGTTGAAGCGGAGTGCTTGTTTCCGCCCCTCTGTGCCAGGCACATCGGAAGTGCTGAGTAGCAACGTCCTCAGGGCAGTCTTGACCTTCGCAGGCATGCCCGGGCGTGAAATGGCGGAGCCGATGCAGTCGCCGGGCTTCGCGATGTTCAGCGCTTCCATGAAATCCTCCGCCGAGGCCCGTGACAGGATCTGTAGGTCAGTGCCGAAGCCTTTCCTGCCAATCGCAGCTCGCGCGCCTTTCAGGAGCCGCAGCCGGCGGATCACGTCCCCGAGAACAGCATGGATCTCTGGAGAGTTGAAGCGACTCTGGGAGGCGGCCTCGTAGGTCTCCTCGTCGCTCGCGAGAGAGTACTCGAGCTCCTCCAGGTTGATGAGGCGTCGCGCGACCTCGCAGGGAAGCTAAGTTTACAACACGGTGCTATCAACAATGACAATCGTGATCAGAACGAGACACTGCTATCAACGGTGGAAATGCCATCAATACAATGAATCGTGTAAGAAGGAGGCACTGCCATCAACGGAGCATTTAATGGCAGTCGTGTAAAGAACGACACACTGCTATCAACGCAGCATTCGCGTAACAACGAGACACTGCTATCAACGCTATCAACGCAAGACGCTTGAATGGATGGTTGTCCCAACGAGACACTGCTATCAACGCGTGGACAATGAATGGATGTATGTTCAAAGGAGACACTGCTATCAACACTCGGAAATGGGTGTAGGTCCAAACGAGACATGCGAGTGCTGGCTGAAAAGCACAAAGGGGGCAGACTGAGCAGTCCTGCCACAAAGCAGTCTGCGTTTCACGGCTCCTCCTCCTTCCTCACACCCCTGCGCTTCATCTTCTTTCCTCCTCGCCACAAAGCAGCCTGCGTTTCACGCCTCCTCCTCCTTCCTCCACGCCCCTGCAAAGAAGGAGACACTGCTATCAACGCACAGAACTTGAATAGATGTATGTCCAAACGAGACACTGCTATCAACGCGTGGAGAATGAATGGATGTATGTTCAAAGGAGACACTGCTATCAACGCACGAAGATTGAATGGATGGAGGTCCAAACGAGACACTGCTATCAATGGATGTAGGTCGAAACGCCACATGCGAGTGCTGCCTGGAAAGCATCAAAGGGGCGGGATGAACAGTCCTGCCACAAGGCAGCCTGCGTTTCACGGTTCCTCCTCGTTCCTCTACCCCCCTGCGCTTCATCCTCCCTCCTCGTTCCTCCTGGGGATGACCTGTTCGAACAACATGGGCCGCTCCCGCTCGAGGTTCGGCGCGCCGTCCCCGAACCAGAACTCCGTGTAGCACGCCGGCCAGGACCTGCTGTCGAAGGAACTCAAAGGTTTCTGCGTAGGCACCGATAAGGACTGCGGGCCCACTACCCTGCATGCATCTGCTCCAGCCTGCGCTGTTGCCAAAACCATTTGCGCGCGCTCGTCAAACGAACTAGCAGCACTCTGCACATCGAGAACCATTCCGCGCAGAGTATGCCTGCCGCCTTCGTCAGCAACAGGCTGCAGAGCACCGTTGCTATCTGCCACTGTCGGTGTCGTCTCGTTCTTTGCGACGCGTGCTGCATGCTCCTGCAGTGCCACCAGCGTGCCTTGCAGCGCTTGCATCATTTGGACTGGAGCGACGTCATGCACTGGATCCACTGCAACCGTGAACTCTGCGACGTTTTCATGCAAGTAAGCCATGTCGGGCTGTTCTGGTGATTGTCCGTCGTCCTCTGTTTGCGTACGCTCGTCAGAGTCGTCCTCGTTGTCAGACTCTTCGCCCGCTTCGTCGTTTCTGCCCATCTCTGGCGCTCTGGATGCTGGCCCCAACAGACGTACTGGCGCTTTGTCGGCACCTTCCACTGCTTGCAGACATGCCTGGATGTGGTCTGGCACCCCGTCCTCAGGCAGTCGTGTTACAGCAACATTTTCTTGGATGGTCACCTCAGAAAAAGTTGCGCACTGCTGCTTGCGGCTTGCGGTCTTTCACAATCTGCATGTACTCCGCGCGCTTGACAGTCGCCCAGTACGCCTTGGTGAGATTGTGCGCGGCGCCTGAAAAGACGACGTTCAGAGAATCTACAAGCGCGCCCTCCGCCGGCGGCAGCTCCATGGATGGAATTTGAGCAGTGGGCTGGGCGAAGAGGATGGTGTTGCCCGAAATGCCTTTCTGCTGGACATCCGGAGCGCCCTTGCCGAGACGTACTTGCTTCCAACAGCATCGGCCAAGAGACGCCAGCATCTTCGTGGCCTTCGAAGCATTGCGGACGTGCGTGGGCTCCCGACCGATCCAGTTGTCGTTGACCAAGGCGTTTAACGGCATCTTCGGTTTCTTGGCGCAGAGGTCATTGAGGCACTCCCAACACACCCACACCAACGCGTTCGCATCGCCCACTCCTGCGCACGGAGGCCTCTCGTCAGCAGGCTGAGAAGCGCCGCCGGACCTGTCGGCAGCAGGCTGAGAAGCACCGCAGGTTCCCGCCGTTGCTTCTGATGGCGCAACCACACGGACTCGGCGGGAGTGCAGAAGCCATCGCCACTCTGAATGCTCCGGATGCTGAACGCTGGACGCGTGCAACTGTTCGTGCGGGATCAATGGCCAGCGCCGGCTGTACCTGTCCACGTTCAGGAGCTTGTGCACGAGCTCCGGAGACTGCAAGTAGTACACTCCGCGGTGCTTCAGCAGAGCACGCTTGGGTGGAGCATCTGCCTCGCCATCGGATAGGTCATCACGATCGCTTGCTGAGTCGGCGCAGTGCTCAAAGACACGCTCCTCCGGCACTGCTCCAAACAGGCTGAGTTTGTGGCGATGCTCCAGGTAGTCTTTCTGCGCACAGACTACGCAGGCTGCCTCGCTTCGGGGCACCGCCTCGCCGCCCGAGAAGCGGTTGGCCTTGCTGCCAGGGTGACAGAACTGTTGGAAGTAAGCAAAATTATGCACCATGATCCTCTTCTCTTGAGCGGTTATCGGCCTGCAGCCAGCGTGTGCCATCAGGTACAGCACCCGTTTGCGGTATTCTGCCTCGCCGGCGTGGTTGCACTGCTGATGCCGCGCAAAGTCCTCTTCTATCAAGAAATCGCAGTCGCAGAGCTGGCAGACGAGCGGTCCCGTCATGACTGCACGGTTAGAGAAAACGCGCAACTGGTTCCCCTCTACTTCGCCGCCGGGAACGTAGCAGCTCTTCCCCGCGGGAGCAGCCAACGCTCTCCGCACTCGCTCCGCGCACCTCTGCGCAAATTCCCTGTGCTGCGCAGGCTGAGGAGCACCGCGGCTGGACACAAGCTCTTTGTAGGTGGCCAGGCGCCGCAGGATTGCCTTGTTACGAATGCCACTCTCCAGCAGCAGCAGATCCTGGTCGATCCTGTTCCCCGCCTCCTCAGCGAACCCTTCCATGGGGTTTGGCCTTTCCTCCGCCTCCGCGATGCGAAGCATTGTTTTGCCATCGCTTTCCGCCTGCTGGAGTGCCTGGAGCTCGGCCTCCTGCTCGGGAGAGAACTGCTTGGCCTTCAATCCTTTCCGAACTAGCCAGCCTAGTTGCCGCTCTGCAACACTACGCCCGGCGGACTCTTTCGGAAAGCGGCCGAGGTCTCGCACCTGCTGCATGACCTCCTCGATCTTCGTCTGCTGCATGAGCCCGTCGGACTTCGTATCCGCCTGCTGCAGAGTTTGAAGCTCGGCCTCCTGCTCCGGTGAGAAATGCTTGGCCTTCCGTGTTTTTCGGATGTGCCAAGCCAACTGCCGCTCTGCAAGCGGGCGTTGAGCGCTCTCCTTCGGCCAGCTGCCGAATTCGCGCACCTGCTGCAGGATCTCATCGGTCTTCTGCTTCCGCTTGAACTCCTCGGTTGCAGCGCGCTGAGCAGCAGCACCTGCAGCATTCTGAGCAGCAGCGCTGACGGCGCGTGACTCCTCGAGGTCTTGCAATTCCAACATCACGTCATTAGGAATGCTCTCGCAGTGCTTAAAGAAACGTTTGGCCAACTTGTTTTCGGCTCGTGCTTCCTCAGACGTTCCTTTATTTCGATCGGTATACGACCGAACTGCTTCACGTCCTCGACGAGCGTTTGCAGAGATCCGCTTAATGCAGAACGCTGAAGGGCAGCGCTGACAGCGGCTGACTCTGAAGGCGTGGCGCATTCGAGGGCTTGCAACTCTAACATAACGTCATTAGGAATGCTGTCGCGGTGGTCGGAGAAACGTTTGGCCAACTTGTTTTCAGCTCGTACTTCCTCGGACGTTCCTGTTGCTTCGGTATACGACCGAACTGCTTCACCAGGTCAACAATCCTTTGCACAGTACCGCTCAACACAGCACGCTGAGGAGGGGCACTGCTCACTGCAGCAGGCTGAGGAGCACCGCTGTTGGGCGCAGCAACGTCAGGAGCATGGCGCCCAGACCGAGAGCTACCAGCATGCCGTGGCATTACTGTGTGCAGTGGGTGCTGGAAAGTTCATTTGTAAGGATAGCTCTAGGCAAGATGGCTACGGAGACATTGATGATGATGATGGTGATGATGGAAATTCGTTGTGGAGGATGTTGGTGATGGTGATGATGTGAATCAGTGATGTTGATGGTGATGATGATCAATGGCGATGATGAGGTCGCAAAAGATCTGCAGGCTGAGAAGCACCGCAGGCCAACGTGAACCAGCCGTGATGATAGTGATGATGGAGGCGGTTCCAGTAAGTAAGATAAACTGCTATGCATTGACATATGCTGAAAGGAAACTCGGTATCAATGAGTTGATATACAATGAGGTGTCCGAAAACGAGACACTGCTATCAACGCTTTTATAACTGAACGAACCTCTGCTACCGACACTGCTACGAACATGGGAGTTGTCTTGAAATGAGGCACTACCATGACCTGATTTAGGGTCCAATGAAACACATGCAGAAATGTTTTTTTTTTCTGGAAAGAGACAGGGATATCAATACGGGAAGTCTCTGTAAACGAGACACTTTGAACGACTGCAGAACAGGCGCTTGTAGCACAGGAAGTGCAGGCTGAGAAGCACCGCAGGCCAACGTGAATCAATCCGTTGGGCAACCTGAGCACAGACCGAAACTCTGTGCAGGCACTCTCAAGGGAGCCAGGGCAGGCTGAGGAGCAATGCAGGCTGCAAACACTACTCTTGTATCAGACGCCACAACAGGAAAATAGTGCAGGCTGAGAAGCACCGCATAAATAAACAAGGCAAAGGAAACTACCAAACGATATGTTTGAGGCAAACCTAGCTGGCATCCCGCAAGGCGAATGCGAATCCGCCGAACAGGCACCGAAGAACAAAGACGCTTGCCATGTCCAGCAAGCTGAGAAGCATCGCTGACAAGACATGAGAAACTCTCAGGCAGACCTAGCTGGCAGCCCGCAAGGCGAATGCGAATCCGCAGAACAGGCACCGAGAAACCAAGACGCATGCGATGTCCAGCAAGCTGAGAAGCATCGCTGACAAGACATCAGAAGCTCATCTCAAGCTTTCTCCTGAGGGGTGGCTTTCGAGAATTCGGCACTTCTTGGCGGATTCCGGCGTCTTGCTCCACTCATTCATCCGCTTATGCTCGCCAGATTGCTGAAGCTCTGTGCGCATCCCCAGTGTTCTCAATTTTTTAATGAAGTACTGCGCCTCAGACACGACGGAGTCGTCAATGTGGGTCACGCTGTGCACCGTCATGCCATCTTTTGAACAGCCAGTAATGAGCAACAAGCAGACTCTGTGCTTCGCTCGGTTGGGCGGATCCATTTTGAACGAGAGCAAGTTGTCAACTGAGCAGTGTCCGTGAATCGTCACTGAGTGGGAAGACTCACCGTCAGAAGCGTCCGTGACACCTGGTGTGGACACGACGAAGCCAGCCGCAGTGGATACGCACCGAGACTTCTGCGTGGTACGAACGAGAACGACTGCCAAGTGGCAGTTCCGGGTAAGCTGAGAAGCATCACCCCCGCCACCCGCTGGCGAGTACTGCACGCGCATGCCGTAGAAGGGACAAGACCGCATCTCAGAGAGCTGTGCCGCGAGCATTGCATCCTGGCTCTCGCGGCACTGCTTCAGGATCTCCAAGACGACATTGTAAGACGTATTTGGGGCGTGCGATATCTGAAGCGGTGAAACGGCCACCACAGTCGTGTTGACGAAAGTCCGTTGAGGTGTGTCATCCTGTGCATTCGCAGCCACATTGCGCACGCGTCGTATGATGCGACAATTGCTCAGTGGAAGGAAGGAGATAGCTTTCTCGTCGTGAACTTTTTTGAATTCTTGCATGCTATCAATGCCAGTCAAGGCGAAGGCTGCCGCTTGGGATACGCCAACTTTGCACGAGCCACTGAAATCACGAGCAGTTGTCGTAAAGAAGACGCGCTCGCCTGTGTTCTCCACCACAGAGTCGGCTGGCTCCGGTTCCTCAAGCCTCATCCCATTGACCTGCAACAAGAGTGGCAAGTTTGCATTCGGAACATCCGACGCCATAGCCAAAAAGGCACAGCAGGAGAGGAGTGCTTCTCCGGTGAGAATCTGCGAAGCCTGGTCTGGATCCCAAGTACCCGCATGAGCGGTGGTCAGCTGCTCCCGGTCCTTCGCGAAGTCTTGAGTGGCTGCTAAGTCGTGTAGTTGAGTCATTCTGGGACAAGAGCATGCGGAATCCACCACGCGATCTTGCGACAAGTTCAGCTCCAGTTTGCCGTCGAATTTGCCCGCCACGTTGAGAAACAGAAGCGGTTGTCCTTTGTGAGAGCGACAAAGCTCTATGTTGGTGGATCCCCAGACTGCAATCACAGCCTCCGCTGTCTTGGAGTTACTCGTCTGTGTGCCGTCGACCAGATGTGCACTTGCCACTGGAGGGTGGCCAGCGGGAGTGCGGGTGTCTGAAACAGAATGAACCACAGCCATGACATCGAAGCAACGCTGCGATTTGATGTTCATCATGTCTGCCACTGTAGTCGCTGGAGCCGGCGCCGATGCCAAGGAGATCTCCTCCGGAGAGCTTTTGAGCACTGGAGTGCAGGTTGTGCGCTTGAGGTCGACCACGACACGAACAGACGTACGCACAAAAGCGTCCTGCTGCCGACTGTCCAGGCCGACGCTGGAGAGTTTCCACGCCGTCATCGGAGGGAACTTCTTCAGAGCAGCTTCGACTTCTGCTGGAGTTCCTTTGAGGATGGCCTCACAATAGTGCTCTGAGTCTGTGCCAAGCAGAATGCATGTGAATCGGTTTGCATGGACTAGCTGGCCATTGTTCCTGCTCTTGTACGAGTACTTGATCTCCCTGGGCTTGTACACTCGGACAAGGAAGTCTTGGGTTTTGGCGCTGCTCTTCGTGAGAAAACCCAGTGGAGACGTCGGCTGATCTGCAGCAGCAGCCATGGTAGCTCACTCGGAGGATCACCGTGGAGCGCACAGTGACACAGGCTGAGAAGCACCGTGCACGGCACGGTGAGACTGGGTGAGCAGATGCGGACAGGGCTCGCTTTTGCCTTTTACTCCTGCAATCCAACTTCTTTGAACCAAGACGGCAATGATGACAGAATTTCAAAATTACAAGTGATGGTTCCACGAAGCACCCCCCTGTGGAGTCGAGAAAGCGTGTTGCTGTATGTGTGCGTGACTGGATGGATGTGATGTGTGTGCTGTGTGGTGTACTGTATTGTTTTGTGATGTGCTTCATACTTGTCTGTGAGTACTCAATTTGCTGCGGCACTGTATGTGGTCTATATGTTTTCTTGCGTATGCTGTATGCGGTGCTTGCTTTGTGTCGCTTATGCGGTGCTGTATGCGGTGTTTGCTGATGCATTCGCTTATGCGAAAAGGAAACTCGATATCAAGGAGTTGGTATAGAATAAGTTGTCCGCAAACGAGACACTGCTATCAACGCTTTGTATAACTAAACGAAACAGTGCTATCGACACTACTACAAACATGAGTTGTTTTTACATGAGGCATTGCCATGAACGGATTTCGAATTCAATGAACCACCTTCAGAAATTATGGGGCGCAAGGATATCAATATGGGGCGATCGCACAACAAGCGCATGTAGCAAAGGATCTGCAGGCTGAGAAGCACCGCATGCCAACGTGAATCAATGCGTTTGGCAACCTAAGCACAGACAGACAGTCTGTGCGTAGATTGCCAAACACATTGATGTGTCCTCACTCTTTCCAATCTTTTTTCCTTTTCCAAGTCAATACGGATCGATGCGCAGTGGAAGCCCTAGGCGAATGCGGCGCTGCCCCATCAGCACCTGCATGTTTAAGGAAGATCGAGATGTGGCCACAGGAGAGAATGCTGTTCATGAGCATACACGCAGGCTGAGAAGCACCGCATTTGAAAATAAACAATCAGACTCTGAATGCACCGCAGGCTGAGCAGCACCGCAGGCAAACGAACAAGGCTTCAGGAACTCGCTGCCTAGTGCGGCCGCATCTTGGGCACCCACTCCTGCACCCACTGCAAGACGTTATTCTTATGCTCGTTCCAAAAGCACAACATTGCAGATATAGTGCAAACAGGTACCGACTTGCCATTACCGCCGGAGCCGAGTGTCAAAGAGATCGCTTTCAAAGCCTGTTGCTCCCGAATCTTCGAAGTCATGCCGGGCATGATTTTTCTCAAGCCAAGGCGCGATCCGCTTGGAACCGGCCACGAGCCAGACAAAGCGCAAAGGTCACAAGGCAGCAAGTGTGGCAATGTCAGTTTGGAACTGAGCCCAGCCAGCAAGGTGATTTCCAGAATTCGCTTGCATTTGTATGCTCCACAGCCATCGACCTCGAATCCGCGCTTGTTCGCGAGTTGGAAGACTAGTTTGACAGGACTGAGAAGCACCTGTCGCCGCCGAACAGTCTGCAGGGAAGCCGTGCACGACGAGAGCAAACGCGCCATCTTGTTCCCCGCGACGCGCATGAACTGAACAAGCTGCACTGCCAGGTTGCCGCGACAAATCTTCCCAGGATGTTGGCCGCCACGGTGCACTACCTCCGCAGTATCAAGGTAGCGCCTGAGGCCTCTCAAATCGTTCTGAGCAAGGTATGGCGCTGCAGCATCCACGGTCGCTGCCAAGCCCGTCATGGCAGCAATGTAAATCATGCGCACAAGGTGGCGGGAACGTACCAGAACACTCGTGCTGCGCGCACCTCGCAGGCTGAGAAGCACCGCGGCACCATGCTCCAGAGATTCCTGCAATTTGCGTTGATCGTCAGGGTCAAATGGTTGATATACAGGGTTGTCTGGCGATCGAACACCTGAAACGAATTCGGACAAGAGCTTGTCATTCACACAGCCATGTATTGATGCTATGCCTGAGCATATGCAATCACGCGTTTGCTTAGCTGCACATGCCCCACATGCGAAGTGAACTTCTGAATTCGAAGGCGGAGGAAAACTCCGCATGCGGGAGCGAGCGACGGCATCTCTGAGCAAGCACCGCTCATACCTGTTCCTTGCTGTCTTTAGGCCTAGTAACAATGAAGATATGACATTGAACTGGAGCGACACTTTCACAGGACGATTGTACTTGGAGCGCCTAGTCGTTCTCCTCGCAGCACGGCGGCGACCTGAAATCCGCAATCCGAAATAGATAATGAGCAGTTGTCCAGAATGATTTCCTTCAACCCCTTTGTCGAAAGCTGTCCCGGGAGTTTCCAAATAATTAACGATGTTTCCGAAATATCAACACACAACAAAAAACCTGTAATGCACGAAGCAAAGCACCAAAATCCCGCAGAACAGCACTCCCGAAACAATTAAATAAGTATGGAGATGGCTCAAAGCAGAACCCAACGAAGACGAAATACAACATGGGCGGACGGAATGAGCAATGCCAAACCATAGTAGCACTCCTCGGGGTGGCCAAGTCTTTCTTCTCCATGGTGGGAACGACCGCGGGTAAAAACCTCCTGGTCACATCTTTTTTCGTTTTCAAAAAGAATTTCTTCACCATGGCTACTACACCGAGGAGCACCTGGAAGAACTACGCAGGCTGAGAAGCACCGCGCCACGTGGTCACACGGCGCAAGGCATGCACAGAACAGGACAGCTCTAAGCAAAAAGGCTACGAGGAGGTTAAGGATGATGATGATGGTGATGATAGGAAACACGGTATCAGTGAGTTGATGTACAATGAGCTGTCCGCAAACGAGACACTGCTATCAACGCTGTTATAACTAACCACAAACGAGACACTGCTATCAACGCTTGTATAATTAAAAAGAAACGCTGACATTGACACTACTAGCAATAGCAAAGTTGAGTTTAAACGAGGCACTGCCATCAACCGATTCAACTTCCAATAAAAGAAGATCATCAATGATTTCAGTCTGAAGTGACCCATGGCTATCAATACGAGAAGTCTCTGCAAACTATACACTTCTGGCGACCGCCGCGCACACGCGTGTAGGAAATCGTTGATGATGATAGTGATAATGGAGTGGGGGCCAGTAATGAAGATACACTGCTGTGCATTCACTTGCTGCTAAAAGGGAACTCTGTATGAATGAGTTGATATACAATGAGTTGTCCACAAACGAGACACTGCTATCAACGCTTGTATAATTAAAAAGAAACGCTGCTATCGACACTTCCACCAATACTAAAGTTGACTTTAAACGAGTCACTGCCATGAACGGATTCAACTACCAATGAAAGAATATCACAAAACAAATTCAGTCTGAAGTGACCATGGCTACCAATACGAGAAGTCTCTGCAAACTAGACATTTCTGGCGACCGCAGCGGAGACGCGTGTAGCAAAGGATCTGCAGGCTGAGAAGCACTGCAGGCCAACGTGCACCAGTCTAGGTGATGATGATGATGGAAATCGGTGATGGTGATGATGATCATGGAGTCGGTGCCATTAACCAACGTACACTGCCATGCATTCACTTATGCTGAAAGGAAGACGGTATCAGTGAGTTGATATACAATGAGTTGTCCGCAAACGAGACACTGCTATCACCGCTGTTGTAACTAACCACAAACGAGACACTGCTATCAACGCTTATATAATTAAAAAGAAACCCTGCTATTGACACTACTAGCCATACTAAAGTTGAGTTTAAACGAGGCACTGCCATCAACCGATTCAACTTCCATACTAAAGTTGAGTTTAAACGAGGC
>CAUYUJ010018027.1:124844-137344 GCA_963575745.1 Prorocentrum cordatum
GTGTGCGTCGTTGCGCATGCCACGATCCGTAAAAGACGCGCCAACGGCAATCGAGCGGAAACGGGCGACTGCTCCGCCGTCCGCGACGCGGTCGCCTTTGAGGTCGGCCGGAGCGGCAAGGACCTCCCAGAGCTTCTCGTCGTTCTGCTGGCGCTGGTAAGCCTCCCGCGCCTCCTGGAAAGTCAGGTTGTCGTCGCCGACTACAAGCAGAACGACTGGCACGTGCGGCTCCGAAGCATTGAGAATCTGAGCGATGCCGTCCAGGTGCAAGCGGAGATGGCGAACTGTCCGCTTTCGAGTCTGAATGGTCGGCGGTTTCTTGCCGCACACGATGTGCATGTTGGCGATCACCACGTAGAACTTGTCATGGCCTGGTTTGTTCACCTGAAAATGTGAAATAACAGCATCAATCTCTCGCCCGCTAGGAGGCCTGTAAACTTGGCTGTCTTCGCACAGAGTCACTTCCGCAGGCTGAGAAGCACCGCGAAAGCCCCAGAGAGTCAAGTAGTTGTCGACCTCCGAGAAGCCAATGCCATCACCGAAAGGCTTACTGAGGATCTCTGTCACGTTGAACGCTGCTCGGCGAAAGCCTTCACGGAACGCACCGACCTCGCATGCACAGACAATATCAGCATCAGCGGTCTCCACTATCGTGGCGCACACCCTTCCGAAGTTAGCGCAGTGAGTGGCCGCCTGCTTACCAGTCATCATGCCCTGCTCGAGCCCGAAATTGAAGGAGGCGACCGTGAAAGACGCAGGCTGCAGAGCGCCAGGACCAGGCGTCTGTCGACCTTCCTCCGCAGGCTGAGAAGCACCGCGAGGCGGCGACACTCCGGACGAGCCTCGCGGAGCAGAGGCTGCGGATGAACGTTCCATATAGCGGTACGGCCAGGGGAACGCCATTGCAATCGAAACTCTAGTGACGAGGCACGTTGAGTAAAATGGACTGCAGTGCCACTAGCAACTCCTGAACCAAGCACGGCTGTCGCGGAAGGAATATAAAATGTGACAGAGAAATCAGTGTGTGTGTGTGACGGTTGTGTCAAGGAATTGAAAGTTGAGATGTGACAGGTCGACAAGGACACTGTGTATGAGTGTTGCATGGTAGTGAGAGAACGAGTGTTGCCCAGGAGTGTCGCCCAGATATGAAGTTCTGAGAGGTCACAGAGCACAAAGTGTGTGACTGTCGCGTGGGATTACTCTGAGTGTATCCCGGGATTGCCGTTCCAGACAGCAAGATAACCTGGCATTCTGGGAGGTCTCGGAGCACGAAGTGTGTGACTCTTGCATCCTGTTATTCCGAATGTGGCCTGGGAATGAGGTTCTGGGGTGTCAAGTACGACGAATTGTATGACTGTTGCGTCCGGCTATTCCGAATGTGGCCCGGGAATGGCGTTCTGGGAACTCGAAGAGCACGAAGTGTGTGACAGTGTGTGACTGTTGCATCCGGTTATTCTAAATGTGGCCCGGGAATGGCGTTCTGGGATCTCGAAGAGCACGAAGTGTGTGACTGTTGCATCCGGTTATTCTAAATGTGGCCCGGGAATGGCGTTCTGGGAAGTCGAAGAGCACGAAGTGTGTGACTGTTGCATCCGGTTATTCTAAATGTGGCCCGGGAATGGCGTTCTGGGAACTCGAAGAGCACGAAGTGTGTGACTGTTGCATCCGGTTATTCTAAAGTGGCCCGGGAATGGCGTTCTGGGATCTCGAAGAGCACGAAGTGTGTGACTGTTGCATCCGGTTATTCAGAATGAGCCTGGGAATGGAGTACTGGGAACTCGAAGAGCACGAAGTGTGTGACTGTTGGTGAAAAACGAGCGGGGCCCCCTGCCGCCCGGCAACTCCCAACGCCTGCCCGGACCCCCCTGTGGAGTGATCTGTGAGCTCTTTTTACCCTACTAGAAACCTATCAGTCTTCGCTGTTAGGTAAAAAATATCCCGGCAAAGCAACCTAACAGCGATGTGTAGAAGCATATCTGAAAGCATTCCCCTTAAGATTCAGACGAAAATCCAGTTGTCGAATTCTGCTGTTCTCGCAATCGTAGTAGCATTCGCGATGACAGTCGCAGCGGCAACGGCAGTCGCAGTCACAGCCTCAGCCTCAGCCTGCCTCCTCCTCCTCCTGCTCTTTCTCCTGCTCCTCCTCCTCCTCCTCCTCCTCTTCCTCCTGCTCGTCCTCGTTCTCGTCCTCCTCGTCTTGCTCGTCCTCCTCCTCCTGGTGCTCTCTCCTTCTCCTCCTCCTCCTCCTCCTCCTCCTCCTCCTCCTCCTCCTCCTCCTCCTCCTCCTGGTGGTCCTCGTTCTCCTCCTCCTGGTGCTCTCCCCCCCCCTCCTCCTCCTCGTCCTCCTCCTCCTCCTCCTCCTCCTCGTCCTCCTCCTCCTCTTCCTCCTCCTCCTCCTCCTCCTCCTCCTCCTCCTGGTAGTCCTCCCCCTCCCCTCCTCCTCTTCCTCCTCCTCTTCCTGGTCGTCCTCGTTCTCGTCCTCCTCGTCTTGCTCGTCCTCCTCCTCCTGGTGTTCTCTCCTCCTCCTCCTCCTCCTCCTCCTCCTCCTCCTCCTCCTCCTCCTCCTTTTCCTCCTGCTGGTCCTCGTTCTCCTCCTCCTCCGCCTCCGCCTGGTGGTCCTCGTTGCTCCTCCTCCTGGTACTCTTCCCCCCCTCCTCCTCCTCCTCCTCCTCCTCCTCCTCCTCCTCCTCTTCCCCCCCCTCCTCCTCCTCCTCCTCCTCCTCCTCCTCCTCTTCCCCCCCCTCCTCCTCCTCCTCCTCCTCCTCCTCCTCCTCCTCCTCCTCCTGGTACTCCTCCCCCTCCCCTCCTCCTCCTCCTCCTCCTCCTCCTCTTCCTGGTCGTCCTCCTCCTCCTGGTCGTCCTCCTCCTCCTGCTCGTCCTCCTCCTCCTCCTGCTCGTCCTTCTTCTCCTGCTCCTCCTGCTCCTCGTCCTGCTCCTGCTCGTCCTCGTCCTCCTGGTCTTGCTCGTCCTCCTCCTCGTCGTGCTCTTGCCCCTGCTGAAAATGTGGCCCAGGAATGGGAGTTCTGGGAAGTCGAAGAGCACGAAGTGGCCTACAGTTGGCTACGGGCATTCAAAATGTGGCCCGGGAATGGAGTTCTGGGAACTCGAAGAGCACGAAGTGGCCTACAGTTGGCTCCGGGCATTCAAAATGTGGCCCGGGAATGGAGTTCTGGGAACTCGAAGAGCACGAAGTGGCCTACAGTTGGCTCCGGGCATTCAAAATGTGGCCCGGGAATGGAGTTCTGGGAACTCGAAGAGCACGAAGTGGCCTACAGTTGGCTCCGGGCATCCAAAATGTGGCCCGGGAATGGAGTTCTGGGGTGTCAAGTACGAGGAATTGTATGACTGTTGCGTCCGGCTATTCCGAATGTGGCCCGGGAATGGCGTTCTGGGATCTCGAAGAGCACGAAGTGTGTGACTGTTGCATCCGGTTATTCAGAATGAGCCTGGGAATGGAGTTCTGGGAAGTCGAAGAGCACGAAGTGTGTGACTGTTGGTGAAAAACGAGCTCGGCACAGGCCCGCCCGGCAACTCCCAACACCTGCCCGGACCCCCCTGTGGAGTGATCTGTGAGCTCTTTTGACACTACTAGAAACCTATCAGTCTTCGCTGTTAGGTAAAAACTCCCCCTGGGGTTTCGGCCCGTCACGCCGGCTGCCTGCCTCGTCGGCTTGGTCGCTCAAGATGGCCCAAGATGGCCTCCAAGATGCATCCAAGACGGCCAAGATGGCCTCGAAGACGGCTAAGATGGCCTCAAGACGCCTCCAAGACGGCCCAAGATGCACCCAAGACGGCCTAAGATAGCCTCAAGATGGCCCAAAACAGCCTAAGAGGCTCCCAGGAGGCCCCCAAGACGGCCCAAGACGGCCCAAGAGGCCTCCAAGAGGTCCTCCAGGAGGGCCCGAAGAGACCAAAATCATTGATTTTCCGCAGGTGTTTGAAGGATTTTGGCATTTGCTTCTTCTCAACATTCCTTTGGTTGTTGAATAATTTTGGCATATGATTATTTGGCGCTCCGACGGCTCAAGACGGCCCCAGGAAGGCCCCCAAGATCGCCCACGAGGCCTCCAAGATGGCCCCATGACGGCCCAAGAGGCCCCCAAGACGGCCCCAAGACGGCCCCAAGACGGCCCCAAGAGGGCCCCAAGACGGCCCAAGAGGCCTCCAAGACGCCCAAGATGGCCTCCAAGACGCTAAGATGGCCCCAAGACGCCTCCAAGACGGCCCAAAATGCACCCAAGACGGCCTAAGCTAGCCTCAAGATGGCCAAAGACAGCCTAAGAGGCCCCCAGAGGCCTCCAAGACGGCCCAAAATGGCCCAAGAGGCCTCCAAGAGGTCCTCCAGGAGGGCCCGAAGAGGCCAAAATCATTGACGTCCCTTAAGTTTTCGAATCATTATGGCATCTGTTTCTTCCCGGCATTCCGACGGCTCAAGACGGCCACGAGGCCTCCAATGTCGCCCACGAGGCCTCCAAGATGGCCCCATGACGGCCCAAGAGGCCCCCAAGACGGCCCCAAGACGGCCCAAGGGGCCTCCAAGACGGCTAAAATGGCCTCCGAGACGGCTAAGATGGCCCCAAGATGCCTCCAAGAGGGCCCAAGATGCGCCCAAGACGGCCTAAGATGACCTCAAGATGGCCCAAGACGGCCCAAGAGGCCCCCAATAGGCCTCCAAGACGGCCCAAAAGACGTCCAGGAGGTCTTCCAGAAGGGCACGACGAGGCCAAAATCATTGATTGTCCTAAGGTTTTGGAAAGAGTTTGGCATTTGCTTCTTCTCGGCATTCCGACGCCTGAAGACGGCGCAAGAGGCCCCCAAGATCGCCCAAGAGGCCTCCAAGATGGCCCCATGACGGCCCAAAGGGCTCCCAAGACGGCCCCAAGAGGGCCCCAAGACGGCCCAAGAGGCCTCTAAGACGCCCAAGATGGCATCTAAGAACCCCTGAGATGCCCCAAGAGAGGCCCCCAAGACAGCTTCCGACAGCGTCAGACAAGTCAGGAACGCCCTAAGACGGCCAAAGAGGCCCCCAAGAAGCCCCCAAAGGCCCAAAAAAATCCTCCAAGAGGCCCCCAGGAAGCTCCCAGGAGGCTCTAAGAGTGCAACAAGAGGCGCCCAAGAGGCCTCCTCCTCCTCCTCCTCCTCCTCCTCCTCCTCCTCCTCCTCCTCCTCCTCCTCCTCGTCCTCTTCTTTGTTCCTCATCCTCCCCCTCCTCCTCCTCTTCTTGCTCCCCCATGCGTTCCCCGAAGTCTTTCCAAACCGACTCGGGGAACAACTGGACCGATAGCTTGGCCAAGCTCTGGCTCAGCTGTCGGCCACAGAGGCGCTTCCAAAGGGACAGGGGGCGGCGGTGATTCGCCGTGGGCGTCTTCGATCCGCCGCCCGCTGTTGGCTCGCCACAGGGGTGCACGGCGCAATGGATTGTAGGTCGTCTTGGGTCTTCGGCCTAATGCGCCAGCCACCCGGAAAGACCCGTAAACTGCCCAGTACATCGGTCTTCCAACGCGGTAAGGACCCATGAGTTTGCCAGGTCGTCGGTCTTCCCGCTCCAGACGGCCCCAAGATGGCCTCTGAGGAGCCCCATAAGGACCCTCACACGTCCCAGGTCATCGGTCTTCCCGCTCCAAGACGGCCAAGGCGGCCGAAGATGGCCTCCAAGATGCCTCCACGACATCTAAGATAGCCCCAAAAGAGCCCAAGATGGCCGCAAGATGTCTCCAATTCGGCCCAGGTTGCACCCGAGATGGCCCAAGATGGCCTCACGATAGTCCAAGACGGCCCGAGAGGCCCCCCGGAGGCATCCGAGGGAGCCTCCAGGAAAGCCCGAAGAATCTTGTCTCTTCTTCTTTCACCTTGACGTGTTCCCCGAAGCGTTTCCACAACGGCTAGGGGAACACATGATCCGACCGCTTGGCCGAGCTCTGGCCACAACGCTCGGCCACATAGGCGCTTCCAAAGGCAGGGGGCGTCGGTGATTCGCTGCAGGCGTCTTAGATCCGCCGCCCCCGTAATATCCTGCGGAGGGTTGGCGTGACAGGTTACATTAAAGACGGCCAAGATGGCCCCAAGAGAGCTCAAGATGGCCTCAAGACGGCCCAAAACGGCTCCAAGACTGCCCCGGATGGCCTCAAGACGGCCCAAGAGGCCCCTGGTACGGCCTAAGAGGGCTCCACGGGGTCCTCCGGGAGTGCCCGAAGATGCCACAATTTGGTTTTGACAAGTTGTCGCAGTCCCGCTTTTTCTGGTTTCCGACAGCTCAGGGAGGCACTAGAGAACCTCAAGATTGCACCAAGACGGCCCAAGAGGCCCCCAAGAGGGCTCCAAGACAGGCCAGAAAGGCATCAAGACGTCCCAAGAGGCCCCCAAGAGGCCCGGCCTCCTCCTCCTCCTCCTCCTCCTCCTCCTCCTCCTCCTCCTCAGGTTCCTCCTCCGCCTCCTCCTCCTCCTCCTCCTCCTCCTCCTCCTCCTCCTCCTCCTCCTCCTCCTCCTCCTCCTCCTCCTCCTCCTCCTCCTCCTCCTCCTCCTCCTCACCCAGGAGCCAGGCACACGCGAGGCCCTCGCGAGGGCGCCCTTCGAGGCGTGGGGCGCGCAAGCGGCCGCCATGGAAGAGCCCCCAACAGGGCGCGCCTGGGCTCAGCGCTCAGGCAAGACGCTGGCGCGCCGCCTGCGACGGCAATGGCGCCCGGACGTGGATGCCACCAGGGCGGAGGCGCTGCGGCGGCGCACTGTCTTGCTCGGGGAGGGGCTCGCGGAGCACCGGAGGCTTGAGCTGCTGGGTGGGCGCGCGCCTCCGCAGCATGGCGCACACCCCGGAGGCCTGCGCGCTCGTGGGGAGGCAGTCCCTCCTCCTGGAGCTCCCGCACGCGCCGGCCTGGAGCTGGCCAACCGGGCTCGACGCGCCCCGCCGCTGGGGAGTCCGGGTCGATTTCCCGCCGCGCCGCAAGGGCACCCGCTGGAGCGCAGGAAGAGGAGGAGGAGGAGGAGGGAGAGGAGGGAGAGGAGGAGGAGGAGGAGGAGGAGGAGGAGGAGGAGAAAGAGGAGGAGGAGGAGGAGGAGGAGGAGGAGGAGGAGGAGGAGAAGGAGAGACAAATACACGATGCTGCGCGCCGACGTGGCGGAGCTCGTGCCCGTGAAACCCGTGATGGAAGCGCAGATGGGGTTGCTCCTGAAGAAGCTCAAAACGTTTCCCGGGCGTGTCCTGGTGAAGAGGGCTGCGGAGGTCCAGCTCGTCAGGAAGGAGTGCTTCGCGCAGGAGGCCGAAGGGGCGACCCTGGATGAGATCGAAGATGCGCACCAGTGCGAGGTGCAGCCTCGGCAGTACGAGCAGGAGGAGAAGCACGACCTGGAGTGTCAGGCGGACGTACCCCACCAGGTGCAGTACCTCTGCGCCCAGACGGCCGAGTCCGAGGCGTCATCCGCCTTCGAGCAGCCGCCGGGGCACGCATCTGAGAAAGTCACGGAGCCGAACGCCCAGATGGCCGTGTCCGAGGCGACGCCCGCTGTTGAGCAGACGCTGGGGCAAGCTTCCGAGAAGACCACGGATCGGAACGCCCAGATGGCCGAGGCGGAGGCGACGGTCACCTCCGAGCACGCGTGGGGGTACGCGTCTGGGAAGATCACGGAGATGAGCGGCCAGATTGCAGCGTCCAAGGCAACATCCGACTACATCCCCAGGCCGAAAGTTTTTTCCTCTTGGACTAAAAGTATGAGAACCTCAACGGATCCAATTGGATCCCTTTTCGGGTGTGGGAAAGTTTCGTGGATCCGATTTCTGTGCTGCGCGGATCAAATTTCCTGTGTGAAAAATTATCCCGGCAAAGCAACCTAACAGCGATGTGTAGGAGCATATCTGGAAGCATTCCCCTTAAGATTCAGATGAGAATCCAGTTGTAGAATTGTGCTGTTCTCGCAGTCGTAGTCGCATTCGCGATGACAGTCGCAGTGGCAACGGCAGTCACAGTCACAGCCTCAGCCTCAGCCTGCCTCAGCCTCAGCCTCAGCCTGCCTCAGCCTCAGCCTGCCTCAGCCTCAGCCTCAGCCTGCTTCAGCCTCAGCCTCAGTCTGCCTTCAGCCTCGGCGTCAGCCTCAGGCTGCCTCAGCCTCAGCCTGCATCAGCCTCAGCCTCAGCCTCAGCCTGCCTCAGCATCAGCCTGCCTCAGCCTCAGCCTCAGCCTGCCTCAGCATTCAAAATGTGGCCCGGGAATGGAGTTCTGGGAACTCGAAGAACACGAAGTGGCCTACAGTTGGCTCCGGGCATTCAAAATGTGGCCCAGGAATGGAGTTCTGGGAACTCGAAGACCACGAAGTGGCCTACAGTTGGCTCCGGGCATTCAAAATGTGGCCCGGGAATGGAGTTCTGGGAACTCGAAGACACGAAGTGGCCTACAGTTGGCTCCGGGCATCCAAAATGTGGCCCGGGAATGGAGTTCTGGGAACTCGAAGAGCACGAAGTGTGTGACTGTTGCATCCGGCCCTCCAGAATGTGGCCCGGGAATGGAGTTCTGGGAACTCGAAGAGCACGAAGTGTGTGACTGTTGCATCCGGGTGGCGTTCTGGGATCTCGAAGAGCACGAAGTGTGGGACTGTTGCATCCGGTTATTCAGAATGAGCCTGGGAATGGAATTCTGGGAAGTCGAAGAGCACGAAGTGTGTGACTGTTGGTGAAAAACGAGCGGGGCACCCTGCCGCCCGGCAACTCCCAACACCTGCCCGGACCCCCCTGTGGAGTGATCTGTGAGCTCTTTTTACACCACTAGAAACCTATCAGTCTTCGCTGTTAGGTAAAAACGATGGATCCATTTATTTCCCGCGAATACAAATATAACAATAATTAACACCCGGGACACAGGGGAAATTGGATCCGCGGAGCACCGCAAGTGAAGCATCATGCTACATCCCCAGTATCCACGGAGCTGTGGATCTGCAGACCAATGCTATGATTCTACGGGGAGGATGGTTTTTCCCAGAATGAAGAGGGGAAGGATGAGGGAAACGTGGGGCTCAAGAGGAAAGCTTTCGGCCTGCGGAAGTGGGATTTCGAACTGCGTCTCCCCCGCCAACACTTTGCACTCTTTCGCAAATTTCTGGCGTCGCTGCATCGGCCGCCCGGCCCAGTTGCTACTGAAAGGCGAGCGCCGAAATGCTGGAACCGACGCATGTTGTACGTATGGTGAATGTGTTCTGTCACCGCCGCCCCTGCGTGGAGGTGCGAGAGGGGTGCTAAATCCTGCATCCCCAGGCCGAAAGTTTATTCCTCTTGGACTATAAAATATGAGAACATCAACGGATCCAATTGGATCCCTTTTCGGGTGTGGGAGAGTTTCGTGGATCCTATTTCTGTGTTGCGCTAATCCAATTTCCTGTGTGAATAAACGATGGATGCATCGAGAGGTGCTAAATCCTGCAGTGGGATTTCGAACTGCGTCTCCCCCGCCAACACTTTGCACTTGTTCGCAAATTTCTGGAGTCGCTGCATCGGCCGCCCGGCCCGGTTGCTACTGAAAGGCGAGCGTCGAAATGCTGGAACAGACGCATGTTGTACGTATGGTGAGTGTGTTCTGTCACCGCCGCCCCTGCGTGGAGGTGCGAGAGGGGTGCTAAATCCTGCATCCGCAGGCCGAAAGTTTATTCCTCTTGGACTATAAAATATGAGAACATCAACGGATCCAATTGGATCCCTTTTCGGGTGTGGGAGAGTTTCGTGGATCCTATTTCTGTGTTGCGCTGATCCAATTTCCTGTGTGTAAATAAACGATGGATACATCGAGAGAGGTGCTAAACCCTGCATCCCCAGGCCGAAAGTATGTTCCTCTTGGACTAAAAGTATGAGAACATCAACGGATCCAATTGGATCCCTGTTCGGGTGTGGGAGAGTTTCGTGGATCCTATTTCTGTGTTGCGCGGATCAAATTTCCTGTGTGTAAAAAAAACGATGGATCCATTTATTTCCCGGGAATAAACTAATAAAAATAATGATAATAATAAACATCCGGGACCCAGGGGAAATTGGATCCGCGGAGCACCGCAAGTGAAGCATCATGCTACATCCCCAGTATCCACGGAGCTGTGGATCTGCAGACCAATGCTATGATTCTACGGGGGAGGGGGGTTTTCCCAGAATGAAGAGGGGAAGGATGAGGGAAACGTGGGGCTCAAGAGGAAAAGCTTTCAGCCTGCGGAAGTATGAGCAGACGTGGGGATACGCGTCTGGGAAGATCACGAAGCTGAGCGGCCAGATGGCCGAGTTCGAGGCGACATCCGCCTTCGAGCAGGCGCGGGGGTACAAGCTCGAGAAGAACACGGATCTGCGCGCCCAGATGGCCGCGACCGAGAAGATCGCAGAGCTGAACGGCCAGATGGCCGAGTCCGCGATCACCAAAGGCGGTCCATGAACTCCAGCGGTGCATTGCATTCACGCTGCAGCGTCGAGCTCGACGGTACAGCAGCCAATTCTCAGTATGGTTCATGTCGCTTTGCACTACGCTGACCTTCATTTCAACGCTTCGCAGCACGACTTTGACCAGAGCTACCTCAACAGGCCGGGATGTGGTAGCCCCTCCGAGGGGGGCTATGCGCCTGCGCGGTGGGAGCGTTGCCGTCGAGGGGATGTGCCCCAGCCCAGGGTCCTACGCACGGCCGCGGCCCGCGGGCGCGCGAGATGCCAGGTCACCTATCCATCTCAGCTGGGCGCGCGTTCTCCTCCTCCTCCACCTCCTCATCCTTCTCCTCCTGCTCTGCAGCAGCAGCATCATCAGCAGCATCAGCATCAGCATCAGCATCAGCATCCGCATCAGCATCATCATCATCATCATCATCATCATCATCATCATCATCATCATCATCATCATCATCATCATCGTCATCATCATCATCAGCAGCAGCAGCAAACAGCATCATCATCATCATCATCATCATCATCATCATCATCATCATCATCATCATCATCATCAGCATCAGCGTCATCATCAGCATCATCATCACCATCATCCTCATCATCAGCAGCAGCATCATCATCAGCAACATCATCATCATCAGCAGCAGCAGCATCATCAGCGTCATCATAATCGTCATCATCAGCATCATCATCATCATCAGCAACATCGGCATCATCATCAGCAACAGCATCATCATCCGAATCATCATCATCATCATCATCATCATCATCATCATCATCATCATCATCATCATCGTCTTCATCATCATCGTCGTCATCAGCAGCAGCAGCATCAGCATCAGCATCAGCATTAGCATCAGCATCACCAGCAGCATCATCACCACCACCACCAGCATCATCATCATCACCATCATCATCATCATCACTATCATTGGCGTCATCATCATCAGCAGCAGCAACATCATCATCAGCATCATCATGACCATCAACATCATTGTCGTCATCATCATTGTCATCGTCATCAGCAGCATCATCATCATCGTCCCAATCGTCATCATCGTCTTCATCATCATTGTCCTCATCATCATCAGCAGCATCATCATCATCTTACTCTTCCTCCTCCAAGTGTTCCCCCCCCCATGAATTCCCCAACGGCTGGGGTAGCACATCGTCCAATTGCTCGGCCGGACCTTGGCCCTACGTTTGCCCACATGTTCGCTTCCAGTAGGCAGGGAGCGGCGGTGGGTCGACGTATAGGCGTCTTCTGTGGCATAAGACGCCGATCAGTTCCGCAGGTCGGCCGACAAACTGTGGTGGGCCCCTGCTGCCCCAAAGCCCACCACATCTATGACACGGCCCTGCCAGCTGAAGCCTAGCCACCGCGGACCGGGCCCGCTCCTCCTCCTCCTCCTCCTCCTCCTCCTCCTCCTCCTCCTCCTCCTCCTCCTCCTCCTCCTCCTCCTACGGGAGGAAGAGGAGGAGGAGGAGGAGGAGGAGGAGCAGGAGGGGGAGGAGGAGGAGGAGGAGGAGGAGGAGGAGGAGGAGGAGGAGGAGGAGGAGGAGGAGGAGGAAGAAGAGGAGGAGGAGAAGGAGGAGGAGGAGGAGGACATGAGCGAGATGCTTCCTGGCCACCGTGGACTGGGCCCGCTTCGGCCAGACGCCGCCTCGAACGCCGCTCCGCGGAGCGCTCCTGCACCAGACTGGCTCTGTGCACCGCCCTTGCGGACGTCCTGCAGCGGATTTTTTGGCGTGGATTTCTGCCAGTGCAAAACCCCAAAACGGCGAGCGAGAAAGGAAGCGAATTTCACGTGGAGTTCTTCTAGTCTTCATTCCTGGCCGAAAAGCAGATCCGCACGAAAGTCACTTCGAAATCCAGAACAAAATTCACCAGGACAATCTGGGCCCATCCCGTGGTTTTCCGAACGAAATCCGCTCTGCGATGCTGGCGCCATCCAGATGCCCGAGGCATCGCAGCCGTCTGTGGAGCTCTCGCCGCGCTCCCCCGCTGACAAAAAATGCTTACCAGCGCGGACCACATGCGGTGAGTTGTTGCACTCTCGATGTGTACGATACGCGGTACGAGAGGCAACGGACGGCAACCGGCGGGAAC
>CAUYUJ010018027.1:142344-144844 GCA_963575745.1 Prorocentrum cordatum
ATTGCTCGGCGGGGTCCCTCAAGTTCTATGTTGCTCTGTGCTGCCCCAGGGTTACCATCGGACGCCACCGCTCAGTCAAAAAGGCAGGAGGGCCCAAGATGCCTCGAAGACGGTCCCAGGAGGCTCCGAGCAAGAGCCCAAGACGGCTGAAAACGATCCCAAGATGCCTACTACAGCCCAGGACGGCCCCTAGACGCCCCCGAGAGGGCCAAAAAACATTGGAAAACCATAGCGCTTCCAACGCGTGTTGCTTGTCCCATCGTCCCACGTTTCGCTCCCAAGATGTCAAAATATCGCTTCAAGACGGCTCCCAAAGCCCCCCGAGATTGTCCAAGACGGTCCCAAGGTGGCCCCCATAAGCCCGTAGTCACCGCCCAAATCATACGGGATGGCCCAATGCTCCGACACGGCCCCAACTTGCCTTCAAGATGGACCCAGAGACCTCAAAACAGCCCCGAGATCGGGGCAGAAGGCCCGAAGATGGCCCAAGAGGCCCCAAGATGCCCCCGAGAGGCCCCATGATGGCCCCAATACCGTCCCAAGATAGCCACAAGAAGGCTCGGCCCTGGGGGGCCGGCGGCAGCGGACGCAGCCCTTCAGGCAATCCGGCCGCTCCCGCCCTGCGGGTTGGGCCGTGCGAGAGCTCGCTGACGGAGTGTTTGGCACAGTCTTCAGCCCCATTCGCCAGTGCCTGGTCAAAAACCTCCCTGAAAGTCCCTCCGAGGGGTCCCCACTCTGCCGCCAGCCCCCCACCTCCTTCAAGGTCCGGAACAGCCCGGGGACGACCCAAGAGCGCCCCAAGCGGTTCCAAGAGAGTCCCAAGCAGAGAGCGCTCCAAGGCGCCCAAGATTGCCTCCAAACGGCCCAAAACGCCTCCAAGACGGCCCAAGAGGCCTCCAAGAGCACCCCCATGAGTGCCCCAAGAGACAAAAATCATTGATTTTTCGATGGTTTGGGAAGGATTGTCGCTTTCTCGCCATTTCGGCTGACCGACGCTCCAAGACGGCCCAAAAGGCCCCAAAGATCGCCCCAGGACCGCCCAACAAGCACCCAAGAGGGCTCCAAGACAGCGCAAGAGGGCCCCAAGACGGCCCAAGGGGCCCCCAGGACGGCCCAAGAGGGGCCCCAGGACGGCCCAGGAGGGGCCCCAGGACGGCCCCAAGAGGGCGCCCAGAAAGGGAACCCGAATGAACATTTCGAGCTTTCGGTCCCAAGAGACCCCCAGGAGGCTCTAAGAGGCCCCCGGGAGGCCCCCAAGAGGCCCCAAGAGAGCCCCAAGAGGCCCCGAGAGGCCCCAAGAGGCTTCCAAGAAGCCCCCAGGAGGGCCCCAAGAGGCCCCTAAACTCCCCTGCAGAGGCCCCCGAGAGCCCTCTCGAGAGACCCCAAGAAGCGTCCATGAGGACTCCAACCCAAAGCCCAAGCACTGTGGCGAATGAGCCAGCGGCCATTTGATAGCTGGCATACGCACCGCGTCACGATTTTCGATGCTGCGCACCACTTCGGCAAACTCCCAGGGAGCGGCCGTTGATGCGCCGCCGGCGTCCTCGATAGGAATGGGATAGCACGGCGTCTTGATGCACGCGTCGCACGGAGGGTACCTGCACGCCCTGCACTTGCACTCCGACATCGGATGCGGGAGGGGCATCTTTTTCCGTCACCTAACGGGCAGCAACTGGCAAAGTTTTAGCCGATTAGGCCGCGAAGAGCGCTTTGGGCGCCTGGTATCCCAGGGCACCTTTTGGTAATTTCGTCTTCTCTCAGCCACGAAGCTACCTTACATGCCGTGCCCTCGAGAAGTATGGAAGCGTCACGCCACGAAGAATGGCTGTCCTGCGTGCGATGGCTACCCTGCGCGCGATGCCTCTCTGATCATTTGGTCACGCGCGTGTGAGCCGCGCTTTGCTCGCGGCACCCCGTGACCGTCCCAATGCAGCCACGATATGAAAATGGCACTAACGTGCGGGTCGTTTAGGTACCGTTTGGGTACCTTTTCGGACCACCCTCGCCACCCCCCCATTTATGACCCCCCCATTACGCAACGCCCAAAATATTATCCCCGCCGCGCTTGCCGGCTAACATTATCTCACAACAATGTCCAACAGGGACCGTGCCCCTTGGAAGTTCTGGACGGGGTGCGACAGAGCGATGTGGATAACACGAATGGGATACAGGGGAAGTAGCGCTGGCGCAGGTAGAAGATGGATCATTGCCGCTACTCCTTCGCCAATCGCTCGGCCTCCGCCTTACGCTGGGCCGCCGCCTGAAGCTCAGCCTCCGCCGCGAGCTCGGCGTCAGTCTTGGTGTGCACGATCTCCTCCTGCGAGAGAGGCTTCACTTTGCCTACACATATGTAGCGCCTCCCTCCTCTCTAGGACGCTTCTCCCCCCGCTCCTCCTCCTGCTCCTGCTCCTGCTCCTCCTCCTCCTCCTCCTCCTCCTCCTCCTCCTCCTCCTCTTAATATGAGTATGTTGTTCTTCTGTTGTTTGTATTGATAGTATCA
>CAUYUJ010018027.1:154844-187344 GCA_963575745.1 Prorocentrum cordatum
CACCATCAGCATCATCATCATCAACAACAGCAGTAGCAGCATCAGCATCATCATCATCATCATCAGCAGCAGCAGCATCAGAATCATCATCATCGTCATTGTCATCAGCATCATCATCAGCATCAGCATCATCAGCATCATCAACAGCAGCAGCTTCAGCATCACCATCATCATCATCATCATCATCATCATCATCATCATCATCATCGTCATCATCGTCATCGTCATCGTCATCATCAGCATCAGCATCAGCATCAGCATCAGCATCATCAGCAACAGCATCATCATCAGCAGCATCATCATGCTCATCATCATCGTCCTCATCATCGTCAACATCATCATCATCATCAGCAGCATAATCGTCATCAACATCGTCATCAAGCCCATAAGATCATCATCATATCGTCATCATCGTCGCCATCGTCATCATCATACGGACGAGACCAGAACTGAAACCTGTTATTTCAGCAGCCAACTTAGCACTGACTGTCTGTATCCAAACGGGCCCGTCACTGCTGCGCCCTCTAGTGGACCGCCACTACGGTCTAGGGTTCCGCTCTAACCATTCCTTGATGGCGGGCCTTCCCAGCGTCCTTTGGACGCGCGCTAACATGCACATGAGGCCCGTGGGCCTTAAACCACCTGCCCGCTTAGCCAGAAAACAACTTCGGTTCCGAAATCTGGCCAAACGCACTCGCGCCCGGCGTCCTCGATCAAGTCTATCATGGAGAGGAGACCGTTCACAGCGAGGGAGGAAAGCTGACGAGACGAGATCTGGTCAGATCCGCAACCCGAGACCGTCAGGAATGTTTTGCTTCCAACTCCTGGAGCCGCTGCAAGGATGGCCTGGGAAACAAGGGCCCTAGGTCACTGGACCAGTCGAGCGCTGATTCTTCCGCCCCCGTCCTCCACCAGTGCAATCACTCCTCCTCCAAAAGATCCACTTCGTGCTGCAGGGTCTCCGGTTGGGCCTTCGCTCTCACGACCGTCGAGAAACTAAAGACCCTGGAATGCCAGGGCACGGGGGGCTTGGACTGAGCATACAACGCTGCTCCTCCATTGAGAGTGCGCCGATACACCCAAGACTGTCAACCTTCACGCTTGCTTTTCTCAGCTTGCCAGCGCGCTTGCTGAGCATACTTGATAGCAACTAGAGACAGAGCCTGAGCCAACTCATACAGCAGAAAAGCGCAAGGCCTAGCACTTCAATCCACAGCGATTCTTCAGTGGCACCCACCTGCAGCGGCGCGCCCGCCCCCGCAGCAGACGCGCCTGCCGCAATAAGGCGCCTCGGCGTGGCACGGGTTGCCAGCTGCCCAGCCCCTGAAACCACTAGGCCACAAGCCTCCACCACAGCGCCTCCGAACTGAGCCTGGGAAAAACAAAATTGCTTGGCTGGGGAGCAGTGCGAAAGCCAAACTCAGGACGGCGAGCGCGGCCACCGGACTGCGGCTGCTCCTCTACGACTCGCGCACGTCGGCCCAATCCTGCCCGGCTGCCGTGACCCAGGTCTGCCACTTGACGTTGATATCGCCCGTAGTCGCCACGCAGATTGAGGCAACCACGCATAACTGCTCAGGGTCTGCCCGTCGGCATCCGATGGACACATCGGCTAGAAAATGCCGATACTCAAGATCGCACGTACCGACCAACCTAATCGACAAAACCACGGGGTAGCGGGGCACCGTGCCAGCGCCCACGATGGCCCGAGCCTTAGAGCCGTGGCACAGCGCCGCCGACACGACGAAGTAGCCCAGCACCCTGCCTGTGGACATGGACGAGCTGCTGCAAGTGAAGAGGGAGGGCGCCACGATTGCTGCGTCGAGGCCTTCAACCTTCTTGGAACCCATACGTTTGTCTGTTGGCTAGCGCGACCGCTGCACCAACTGCTTACAATATAGACCAGCTGCGTGGCCCAAACTGCCCCCCAGCGTGAAGGGATAAGTTGACCCAGAGGAAGCCACCTGGGGCCACGCATGAGGAACGCAACACTATGAAAATATCAGCTGCTATGACAGTTGGCATCACCTCAACCACTGACAAGCCTTGAACTGTTAGCACCGCCTGAGGGAGACCTCCGCCAGCGCCACCACGAGCCGTATCAATAGCTGGCTCCATAAGAGCGCACCTATATTGCGAAACTTTGACTCCAAATCAGCACACTGCCATTGACCGACATGATGTCCCTGAACGACAAGTCCCTGGCACCGGAGAATGGCTGGGTGAGCCACCACAACTTCCATGCCAACGATAACAATATCATTGTTCGCCATGATCTTCGACGCC
Source organism: Prorocentrum cordatum (assembly GCA_963575745.1). Lineage (NCBI taxonomy): Eukaryota > Dinophyceae > Prorocentrales > Prorocentraceae > Prorocentrum > Prorocentrum cordatum. The sequence goes on from CAUYUJ010018027.1 coordinate 157,131, forward strand.
GAAGGGCGAGGAGACCCGCTGCTGCCTCGGCCTGACCATCTGCACCCTCCGCGTCGACCTCCCGCAAATTGGCGCTGTACTTTTTGAGCGCGTGCTGCCGTACATCGCTGAAGATGTCAGCCACCAGCCCACGCTTGACCCCGCGCTTCCGCCCAAGCTCGGCGGCCAAATCGCTGCCCTCATTCTCGACGGAGGCGAGGTACGCGAGGAGTTCCTCACGCGACTGCCTGGCCCGCTCCTGCGCAGCCTTGGCATCGGCTGCCTGCTGCTCAGTTTGCCCGCCAGCGGCTCCAGCAAGGACGTCGCCATTACCCATGAGGTCGACTAGCATGGCACCATGATTGGCTGCCACGGCTGGTTGCTCAGGCACGACAGGAGCTGAACAGCATTAGCAGACAGCGAAGCCGGCAGCGCAGGAGCGACGGCTGCCAGCGCGTCGGCGATCTGCTTGAGCTGCTCCGACCTGCCCTGCGTGTCGACGAGCTGCTGGAGCTGAGCGAGCAGATCCGCTGCAGGCGCCATGCTGGCATGCGCAGCCGTTGCCCGCGCAGCAGCGTCACGCTCGGCCTGCACCGTTTTCTCCAGCTCATTTTTCCACTTCGCCGCTTTGGCCACAGACTTGACCACCACCTTCTGCGCACAATCGTAGGCCTTCTTATCTGACGCCGTGTCCTGCTCGATCCGAGCCGCATTGGCACTTGCCTTCGGCTCGTGATTGATGAGGTCACGCTGCACCTGGAGCTTGGCGCACAGCTTGGCCCGCCGCATCCCGCGCTGAGTTTCGCGGAGTCGGCCTCCGCCATGCGCGCATACACTCGAATGATTCCGTCCGAGAGATGCATGGCGCAGTTGCCCTTGCCTTTAGGGGGGCCATTGATCCAGACTCCGAGCTGTCTCGAGCCCGGGCCCTGACCCTGACCTTGCTGACCACCCTCGGGAGGCCCATGCAGCAGGTCAGGCTTCCACCCACACTTGTAGCAACTCGTACGCGACGCATAGTTGTGTTGAAACCCGCACTTCTTATTATTGGCATACCCCCAACGCGAGAAATCGCCCATGGGTCAGGCGGGGACGTGATGACAATGCTCCAGCACAGCTCAATGGAAAGGAAACCTCGTCTGACCTAGCAACGAGGAAGCACTGTGGGGGCCGTCTTTCCCCCTTGCCAAAAGGTCTGGTCCTGTGTCAAAGCACTACGGACGTGAGCCGGAGTGGCTACGGACTCTCCTCCTCCTCCTCCTCCTTCTCCTCCTCCTCCTCATCATCATCCTCCTCCACCTCCTCATCATCATCAACATCATCATCATCAACAACATCATCATCGTCATCATCATCATCATCATCATCATCATCATCATCATCATCATCATCATCATCATCATCATCATCATCATCATCGTCATCGTCATCGCCATCGTCATCGCCATCATCAGCATCAGCATCAGCATCAGCGTCAGCATCATCATCATCGTCATCATCATCATCCTCATCATCAGCATCATCATCATCAGCATCATCATCATCATCCTCATCCTCCTCCTCATGGCGTACGCCGGCGGACATGACCCGATGCCTGCGCCTCTCCAGCAGGTTTTCTGGATACTCCGGTGGAGAGGTCCACGGACGGGGAGATGGCAAGGAAAGATGAAAGGGAAAGGGCGAGCAAGAAGAGGCAGGGAAAAAGGAGCACACAGGCACAAAACATTGAAACTGAGTAGGGAAAGAAGAGGGGAGGCGGAGAATGAGATGGCAAGGAGGGGGCAGAAGGAGGAGAAGGGAGGCGGAAACGAAGAGGATACTGTATTGCCTGCAGCCCTGCGTGGCATGCGGATTTTAGCCTGAGGGCTGAACGGGATCTCCGTGAGAGCGCTGCCACAGGCAGTGGCCACGAACATGAACGGTCAGGGCACCGCAGCGGCACCGGGGGCGCTCGCTGCTGCTTTGCCTGTGAGAAAATGGCGGTACCCAATTTCCTTTCGTCAAGGGCCGCAGAAAGGGAGCGAAACTGTGAGCTCCTGGACCTCTCCCTGGATGCGTTCGGACTCGAATGTCGAGGCGGATCTGGTCGCGGCCACGAGGGTGCCCCAAGACAATCAAAAACGTCCAGAACCAAGCCCCTGCAAACGAGGCGTTTGTAAACGGGCCCGTAGCTGAGGGTGCATTTTCAATGGTGTTTTCGAAAGGGTGATCTGCCGCGCAGAAGTGCGAGGTAAACCCCCCCGCCCAGAGTTATGATGATGATGTATCGACGTTTTTGTCGTCCCGATGTATCACGCACTAGTGCGAGGTAAATGCCCAGTCGCCCCGTTCTCGCTGGAAGAGGCCCCTTAGATACCGCCGCGTTTACTGACGCCCCGTTTGCAGGGGCTTGGCAGAAAGCGGGAAGAGGAGGAGGAGAAGGAGGAGGACGGGGAGAGAGGAGGAGGAGGAGGAGGAGGAGGAGGAGGAGGACCTCGATCCTCGATCCTCGAGCGGGCTCCTCGACGTCGGGGGAGGAGAGAAGTCTGCCGAGGGCTGCGGCGGCAGGGAGCGCAGAGAGCAGCAGCGCCGCGTCCTGCGGGGGCGGCGCGCCCTGCGGGGGAGCCGATGCCTCGCCCACGGCGTCCGCGGGCGCCTCCTCCTCTCGGGCCTACGGGGGGGGGGGGGGGGGGGGCTCGCCGCGGCGGCAAGGAGGAGCAGCACAGGAATAGCAGCCGAGGCAGGCGAGGAGGAGGAGGAGGAGGAGGAGGAGAGGAGAGGAGCGAGGAGGAGGAGGAGGGGCTCATCCTCCTCCTCCTCCTCCTCCTCCTCCTCCTCCTCCTCCTCCTCCTCCTCCTCCTCCTCCTCCTCCTCCTCCTCCTCCTCCTCCTCTCCTCCTCCTCCTCCTCCTCCCCTCCTCCTCCTCCTCCTCCTCCTCCTCCTCCTCCTATGTGCCGAGGTCAGGCTCAAGTGCTGCACGCTGTCGACGCGAGCGCAGGTACTACGCAGATCCACAGGGCGACGAGATCTATGCATATCCACTGGTCCCCGGCCACGCTCATCCTGAGCCCGCCAGCGGTGCATACGCCACGCCCTCCTGGCTTGGCCAGGTAGGGAGTATACACAGCAGCTGGGTTCAGCATGGGCCTGGCCAGAGAGCAATGGATATGTATACATCTCGTCGCCCTGAATCCAGGGTGAGGAAGATGAGCCGTGCAAAGGTGAAAATATGTTCAATTTGGGGGAAGGGTCGACCGCACATGTACAACACACGGAAAGCAAAACAAACAAACAAACAAACAAACAAACAAACAAACAAACAAAAAAGTGTCGGCGAGAACCCAGGTTATCCAGCGGGGTCCCAGGGGGGGGGGCAGGCCGATAACCTACACCTTTTCGCTCTGGGGCGCTCCACGGATGCCCGCGCGCACCTGTTCTGCGCACCCCCTCTGGACCTGCGCAACCAACAAGGTCCAGCTATCTGGCGGTGAGGTGGGGGGCGGGCGGGTCTAGCCAGCCAGCTTGTCGCCGAACCCTGAAAGCAGTCTCCACGGGGCTGAACTCAAATGGAAGGTTCAGAAAGCCCTGAACCAAAAAACTCTGCCATCTCTTGTTTCTTTCTTTCCCTGGAGCCACGCGCGCGTTTCGCGTGCGCTCAGGTGCTAGTAAGCACCGACCCTCTGCTGCGTGCATGTACGCATGCTGTTCACAGCTGCTCGCAGCGCCTTGACATGTACATAACTGTAGTGTTGTCTCCTACATGGTGCTAGCCGTTTAATGCGCTCTCGCCGCCCTCGTTGTCACTGCAGTGGCTGCTGTCGCCGCCGTTGCCGTAGCCGTCGTCGTCGTAATGTGGGGCCTTCTGCGGGCGTCTTCGGGCTGTCATCGGAGCTTCTTGGGCTCGTCTTCGCTTCTTTATTTGCACTCGTGCCAAGCCTCATGAAGTGCACGTTAAAGGAAAATGGTCCTACAACGCTACTCCGGAAACTGGCATGCCAAGTAGCAGGAGGAAGCAGGAGAGGGAGGGGGAGGATAATGTCTACCTGCAAACGACAAGCGGCCTCTTGGGCCCTCTTGGGGTGGTTCTGCGCCGTCTTGGGGACCTCTTGGGGGCTTCCTGGGTCGCCTGAAAGGCAACATTGGGGGCCACGTTAGCCGTCTTTGACGCTGTTCAGAGCAACTGGGCAAGAACGTTAAAGTTGCACGAAAACCGATCGTTCTTCAAAAGTTTAAATCTCTCGGAGGCTTCCTGGAAGGCCTCTCGGAGCTCTCTTCGGGCGATCTTCGGCCGCCTTGGGGCCCCTTGGACCCTTTTACGATCATCTTGGACTGTATTGGAACTGTCTTTGCGGCCTCCGAGCGTCCTGTGGGGTCGCCGAAGAAGGCTTTCGAGGTCCAGAGAAACTCGCAGACCACTCAAAAAGAGCCGCCGGCTCCCGGGACTAACTTTTGACGCCGGGGGGGCGGGGGAAGTGGGCCGCCCCCTGGCCCAGGGACACGGTCGCCGGCTAGAACCACGCGCACACGCCTCGCACGCGCTTAGGTTCTAGCCGCGCCCGAGGAACGCCTACCGCAAATTGCCAATGTGCCGATGAGGGGCGGCTCTCGAATGCAAAAACGGAGCTTTCTGAGGGCTACTTGGGGGGGGGCGGGGCTTTGGCCTCCTTGGGGCCTTGGGGCTTCTCGGGGACGCTATTGGGAACCTTTGGGAAGTCTCCAGGGGAAGCTTTTGGGCGGCTCTAGGACGCCATGTGGGCCTCTTGGGGCTGGCTTGGTGCCACGGGCGAGTGCCGTCGCTGGCCTGTGACTATCAAAAAAAGCTCCCTGGGCGCCCACTGGGGCCCTCTTGGGGCACCCCGCTACGGTTTGCGGCCACGCACGGGCGAGGGGTGCGCAAGATTTTGGCGAATCAGCATGCGACCCCTGCCGCCGGCGCCTTCGCTGGAGCTCCCTATGGGACCACGATCCTGCCACTGGGGCCTTCGGTGGAGCTCTCCATGGAACAACGCAACGTCGCGCAGGCAAGCCCTGCCACTGGGCCCTTCGGTGGAGCTCCCGCTGGGGGCTACGACCCTCGTGAATGGTCTGCCGAAATGGGCGCCATCACGCGTGCGAACCCTACCAGCGGGGTCTGCGTGGGGGATGTACCGAATTGGGCGCCGTCACGAATGCGATTCCTGCCACAGGGGCCTTCCGTGAGGCTCCCATTGGGGCCTTGATCCTCGTGGGGGATGTGCCGACACGGACGCCGCCACGCATGCGAACCCTTCCAATGGGGCCTGCGGCGAGCTCCCTATGCGGCCACGATCCTCGTGAGGGGTGTGCCGAAATGGACGTCGTCACGCGTGCGAACCCTGCCAATGCCGCCTTCGGTGGAGCTCTCCTAGGCCTACGACCCTCGTTCAGGGTGTGTCGAAATGGACGTCGCCACGCATGCGAACTTTGCCACTGGGGCCTGCGGTGGAGCTCCCATTGGGAGCTACGATCCTCGTGACTGGTGTGCCGAAGTGGGCGCCATCACGCGTGCGAACCCTGCCGATGCGACCTTCGGGGGAGCTCCCTAGGGTGCCACGATCCTCGTGAGGGGTGTGACGAAATGGACGCCGTCACGCATGCGAACCCAACGCTGGGGACTGCGCTGGAGCTCCCTATGAGGCCACGATCCTCGTGAGGGATGTGCCGACACGGGCGCCGTCACGCATGCGAACCCTTCCTCTGTTGCCTGCGGTGGGGCTCCCAATGGGAGCTACGATCCTCGTGAGGGGTGTGCTGGCGACGTCACGCATGCGCACCCATGCCACTGAGGCCTTCTGTGGAGCCAACTATGGGGCTACGATCCTCGTGGGGTGTGTGTGTGCCGAAATGAGCGCCGTCACGCATGCGAACCCTGTCACCGGGGCCTACTTTGGAGCTCCCTACATATGGGGCCATGATGCTCGTGAGGGTGTGCCGACATGGGCGCCGTCACGCATGCGAACCCTGCCGCTGCGGCCATTGGTAGAGCTACCTCTGGGGGCTACGATCCTCGTGGAAAGTGTGCCGAAATCGGCGCCGTCACAAATGTGAACCCAGCCACTGGGGCTTTCGTTGGAGCTCCCTGTGGGGCCACGATTCTTGTAAGGAGTGTGCCGAAATGGTTGCTCTCAAACGTGCGAACTGCGAACTCTACTACTGAGACCTTCTGTGGAGCTTTCTGTGGCCACGAAGTGGGTAGGGTGGGTGACGATGATGATGACGATGATTATGATCTTGATGCTGATGCTGATGGCCATGGCGATGGTGATGATGCCGATGATGCACGAAAAGAAGGGAGGAGGATGAGCATGAGGAGAAGCAGGAAGAAGAGGAAGGAGAAACGCGGGGCACTGCCCTTTGTAAACGAGGAGCCAGCAACACAAGTTGTTTGGGTTTAAAAATTCTGTCAAACAAATAAAATATAGAAAAGAGGAAAAAAAGAAAACAAATAACAAAAAAAACGACAACAACAAAAACAAAAAATAAACTTTTGTTGCCGCAGTCCACGGACAGGCGCTCAGTGAGGGCAGGTGAGGATGATGAAAAAGCGGAATGTGATGAGGGCAAGGATGAGGATGAGGATTTTGTGTGCAACGTGACCCTGGCCAGAACCTCCACAGCGGCTGCCTTATCGGCAGAGGTAGCTGCGCGAGCAGATCCAGCCGTCGGGGCATTGAAGAGCACAAAAGGGAAGAGGAGCTCCACTGGCAGCGGCGCATTCAAAGGGCCGGAAAGCCGGGTAACTCTGTTGCGATGGTCGGCGTTCAGCAGCGGGGAAGAGTCCTCCTCCTGTTCCTCCTTCTCCTTCTTCACCTCCTTGTTCTGCTCCTGTGGCCAAAAAACAGAACACTACTTTGGAACGGATCGCCTCCGAGCTCTACTCCCTCGGAACACGCACGCGCTTCGCGCGCTTAGGTTCAGTAAGCACCCGCCCTCGACTTGTTCACGGCTGCGTGCATGTACGCACGTTGTTCACAGCTGTTCGCAGATCCTTGACAAAGTCACCACTGTAGTGGCGTCTCCTATATGGTGCGAGCCATTTAATGCGCTCTCTCCGCCATCGTTGTCACTGCAACGGCCGCCGCCGCCGCCGTCGCCGTTGCCGTCGTCGTCGTCGACGGCATCGGCGTTGAAATGCTGAGGAGGATTCCCCAGATTTTACGTGTTTGCATCGTCCCCTCCTTCCTCCTCCTCGAGGAACGCCTCAGAATACGATTCGAGCGGAGTTGCAGGAAGAACACATTGCACAACTGGAATAAAATCGTTAGCTCGCTTCGTGTCACTCCGATGCTCGTAGCGCGCGTTTCGCGCGCGCTTAGGTTCTAGTACGCCCCAGCCCTTGGCCAGCTCACAACTGCACTCAAATAGACACGCACAGTTGCCTTGAACATGAATTGAAGAAATAAGAAGACCGCGGATCCAACTGAGACGAATCGACACGGGCCCACCCGAAAAAAGAAAGCGAAGCTATGCAACGACGGGTGCCCTGTGGGGCCACCTCTCGCGGACGTCGCGAAAGCCTCTTGAGCTAATTATCCAAGCTATTCTTGGGCAGTCTTGGGACTCCTTTGGGTCGTCTTGAAGTCTCTTCTCAGCCACTTGGGAAGCTCTGGGGACATCCTCAGAGCTTGGTGGGTCGTCGTGGTACCGATTGTGTCCAAGCCCTCGTGGGGCTTCTTTGGGGTCTCTTTGGATCATCTGTGGGAGCTCTTGGGGGCATCTTTGGAAGACTATTTGGGGCTATTGGAGGCCTCTTCGGGGCGCTTTGGGGGCCTCTCGGGGTCTTTGGGGGCATCCTGGGCTGTCTCAGAGCGTTCGTGGCCCCACAAACGCCTTCGGAGGCCGTTTTGAATGCCTCCGTGGGAAAACTGGGCGCTTTCTGGGGCCGTCATCGGGCCGTCCTCGGGGCTTCTTGGGCTCGCCTTGGGTGCCTATTGGGCCCTCTGGAAGTGACTCTGGGCAGTCTTGGGGCCCTCTTGGGAGCTTCGTTGTTCGCCTTAACAGCAATAGGGGGCCACGTCAGCCGTCTTGGATGTTGTTAAGAGAATCTGGGCCAGAATGACAATCGCAAGAAACCCAATTAATTGTCAACAGTTTAGGGCTCTCGGAGGCTTCCTGGAAAGCCTCTCGGAATCCTCTTCGGGCCGTCTTCGGCCGCCTTGAGGGCCTCTTGAACCCTGGGCCCTTTTGCGACCAGTTTGGGTCGTCTTGGAACCGTCTTAGCGGACTCTGAGCGTCCTGTGGGAGTGCCGAGAAAGATTTTCGAGGTCCATAGGACCACCCGGACCACACCAAAAAAGGCCTGCCGGCTCCGGGGACTAAGATTTGACGCTGGGCGGGCCAGGCGGGGGGGGGGGGGGGGGAAAAGGCCGCCCCCTGGCCCAGGGACCCGGTCGCCGGATTTATTATCTAGAACCACGTGCGCGCTTCGCGCGCTGAGGTTCTAGCAAGCCTCGGCCACTGACAAGCTCACAGCTGCCTGCATGTGGGTGGCCACGAACGGTGTCAACCTGGCCTGAGGGCACAAGAGCGCGGACCGAGCAGAGAAGCTCCTCCGGGGAGATCGTGGGGGATACTCCACAAGTTCGCTGGGTGTTTGAGATCCGCCTCACCATGAATGTCCTGAAGCCATCTTGTGTGCGGGGGTGGTTAGGGAAGGTGGTCGGCCCTCTTGCGTCGGTATTGTACCGTCTTGGGCTGGCCTGTTGGGGGCCGCCCTCTTGGGGACTCGTGCGGGCGTCCTGGGGGCACAGTTTGGTCTCTTGGGGGCCTCTTGGGAGCCTCCGTCTTGGGCGCCTCTGGGGCCGTCTTGAAGCCTTCATTGGCCGTCTGGGGGGCCTCCTGGAGGCCTCTTGGGCCGTCTTCAAGCGATGTTGGGGGCCTCTTGGGTCGTCTTGCATGCTGCGAAGACCAAAAAAGTCAACATGCGAAAAACATACGTTCTCCTCAAGGGATGGAGCGATGTTTGCCTCTTGGGGCCCTCGTGGTGGTCCTCTTGTAGCCGTCTCGGGGGCCTCGTGGGCCGTCTAGAAGCCATCTTGGGCTGTCCAGAATCCATCCCGGCCCGTCCGTGACCCTCTTGGAATAAATCTGGCTTCCCCGGAGGCCCGGGGAAGCTCAGGGGAGGCTCCAGGAACGCTCCGGGAGCCGGGAGGAAACTTGGTGTTGTCTGGGTGCCCCTGGTGCACTGGGGCCCAGGAGCCCCCAGGGCCAGGTTTCCGGTATATGAAAGATGTCTGGCTGGCCCGAGAGCAGAAAGGTCTTGGTAAGCAGAGGCGACTATGTCCCCAGGCGGAGCTCACCTGCAAGTCAGCCCAGCAGCCTTACACGCCCGGGCGCGAGTGGCATACCGAGTGACCCGCTGAAGACTCCCCGCTGCTGAACGACCCCTGCTGGCGGGCTCGTCCGCCCCGCGCGGAGCCAGGAGCCCTCGGCTCAGTAGGCGATTGCGACGGAGCCCTGTAGATTCTCAGCTTGGCCATACACACGCGCATCCAGGGACAGCATCTTCTGGCACCCTTCCTCAGGCGCCGCCGCCTCCGTGTGGTCATCCTCTCCCAGCAAGCCTCCGACACGATACCCAGTGCGCTGAAGGCTCTTGACGTAAACGTTCAGGTAAGGCTGCCCCTTGTCGGTGTGACCGCTGCCGACTTTGAGCTCCACAGGCCCGAGTTTCAGCCACTCCGGCGTTTCGTCTCGCGCGTCGCGAGCGTCGAAGTGGAAGCCTCCGGGCCGCGCCTTGTTCGCCCACGTCCCCGTGGCGTTGATCTCCCGGAAGTACATGTCCGAGCAATGTGACCCCAATCGATGCGCGTCGGCCTTGACAACAAGCAGCGCATCCTCGACGGGCGTTCCGCGCGGAACGCTAACCAAGACAAACGTACCCGGCCTCACCAAGTCGAACCGCTGACCGAACATGTTCTGCAGGTGTGGGTCGCCGGTGGCGGAGGACAACGGCGTCGCCTGCGATGGGCTGGGTGTCGGGCTGGGCGTCGGTGCGAGCGTTGGTGCTGGCGTCGGCGTGGAAGGGCAGGTGGACCCGAGCACGTGCATGTGGATCTCCGAGTGGTCGCAGGCATAGTGCACTCCGGGGCCAATGTACACCTCGATTGGGTCGCCCGTGGCGACGCTGTTCTGGAATGACCATGGTGCCCCGCTTCTGATCGCTGTCGTCGACGACAGCATACTTCCGCCGACTCTCACCGATGCTTCGAGGCCACCACAGTCTACGCCCAGTTCCTTGATCGTGAAATCGAAGAAGACCGTCGCCCCCGCTGCCGGAGTGAATCGCACCAGGAGGTACTTCTCCGAATTTCCTTCGTAGCCGGGGTGCAGCCCGAGGTAGCCCGCCTCGATCTGGCCCTCGCTAGTGCTGGGCGAGATGACCGCGCTGTCGACACCGAGCCCGATGGTGGGGAGGTCGAGCACCTGTCCTGAGCGAATGAACGTGTTCCCAGTACGAACATTGTTGCTGGAGCTGGTGAATGTGAGCGGAGTGCCCGTGCCTGAATTCATCGAGCTGGCGGCGAGAAACTCCCACGTTCCCACTTGGCCCGTAGACTGGAAGCTGCCGGCGGCCCCCTCGGAGAAGGGCGCCGCGGCGTCGTAGTCATCCCGGAGGCTGGACTGGCCACAAGTCACCACGCCCAGGAGTTGTTCCGCAGCATTCGAGGCTTTAAACTTTTGAGAAGTACTAGCAACCATTGACGCTTTCATGGATGTCGCACCGGGTACAGCTTGAAAGAAGCTTGCAACCAAAGACATGGTCGTTGCCACCCGAGCCGTCATCTCACCTGATTGAATAGGATGTCGTACCGCTTGCGCGCGTGGAATAGATTAGTGTGTTCGGTATGTTATTCCCGACCTGAACCGAAAAGACTTGAGCAAAAATGGCCACGGACAAACTCTGCCATCTCGTGGGAGGCAAATTTTTACTTGCGCCAGCCTTCCGCCGGCCTTCCGCCGGCATGCGGGCCTTCTGCCGGCATGCGCCGGCGGAGACACCCTCGTGGCTTCCGCCCCCCTTTTCCGCCGCCTCCCGCCGAGGAAGAGATATCCACTCCTTCGATCCTCCAAGGCGAGGCCCCTCCTTGAACGCCATGCTTTTTTTCATCACGTCGACCCCCAGCGGTCTCGACCCCCTCCTCGGGACCAGTTTTTCGTCCTGAGCCGTTTTCTGACGGCCCCGAGGGCCGGCCAGGGTCGCCAGAGGCCGAAAATGGCGAAACCACTCCCGTCGTGATCTTTCCACGGCTCGAGGGGGCCTGGGCGTCTTGAAGGCCTCGCATCCTCCTCCTCCTCCCCCTCCTCCTCCTCCTCCTCCTCCTCCTCCTCCTCCTCCTCCTCCTCCTCCTCCTCCTCCTCCTCCTCCTCCTCCTCCTCCTCCTCCTCCTCCTTGCGCGCGTGGAATAGTTTAGTGTGTTGGGTATGTTGTTCCCGACCTGAAATTGGATGCTGATGCTGATGGCCATGTCGATGGTGATGATGCCGATGATGCGCGAAAAGAAGGGAGGAGGATGAGCATGAGGAGAAGCAGGAAGAAGAGGAAGGAGAAACGCGGGGCACTGCCCTTTGTAAACGAGGACCCAGCAACACAAGTTGTTTGGGTTTTAACAATTCTGCCAAAAAATAAAATATAAAAAAATAAACAAAAAAAGAAACAACAAAGAAAACAAACAAGAAAACAAAAAACAACAACCACAGCAACAACAACAACAACAACAACAAAAACTTTTGTTACCGCAGTCCACGGACAGGCGCTCAGTGAGGGCAGGTGAGGATGATGAAAAAGCGGAATGTGATGAGGGTAAGGATGAGGATGAGGATGTTGTGTGCAACGTGACCCTGGCCAGAACCTCCACAGCGGCTGCCTTATCGGCAGAGGTAGCTGCGCGAGCAGATCCAGCCGTCGGGGCATTGAAGAGCACAAAAGGGAAGAGGAGCTCCACTGGCAGCGTCGCATTCAAAGGGCCGGAAAGCCAGGTAACTCTGTTGCGATGGTCGGCGTTCAGCAGCGGGGAAGAGTCCTCCTCCTGTTCCTCCTTCTCCTTCTTCACCTCCGTGTTCTGCTCCTGTGGCCAAAAAAACAGAACACTACTTTGGAACGGATCGCCTCCGAGCTCTACTCCCTCGGAACACGCACGCGCTTCGCGCGCTTAGGTTCTAGTAAGCACCCGCCCTCGACTCGTTCACGGCTGCGTGCATGTACGCATGTTGTTCACAGCTGTTCGCAGATCCTTGACAAAGTCACCACTGTAGTGGCGTCTCCTATATGGTGCGAGCCATTTAATGCGCTCTCTCCGCCATCGTTGTCACTGCAACGGCCGCCGCCGCCGCCGTCGTCGTTGCCGTCGTCGTCGTCGACGGCATCGGCGTTGAAATGCTGAGGAGGATTCCCCAGATTTTACATGTTTGCATCGTCCCCTCCTTCCTGCTCCTCGAGGAACGCCTCAGACTACGATTCGAGCGGAGTTGCAGGAGGAACACATTGCACAACTGGAATAAAATCGTTAGCTCGCTTCGTGTCACTCCGATGCTCGTAGCGCGCGTTTCGCGCGCGCTTAGGTTCTAGTACGCCCCAGCCCTTGGCCAGCTCACAACTGCACTCAAATAGACACGCACCGTTGCCTTGAACATGAATTGAAGAAATAAGAAGACCGCGGATCCAACTGAGACGAATCGACACGGGCCCACCCGAAAAAAGAAAGCGAAGTTATGCAACGACGGGTGCCCTGTGGGGCCACCTCTCGCGGACGTCGCGAAAGCCTCTTGAGCTAATTATCCAAGCTATTCTTGGGCAGTCTTGGGACTCCCTTGGGTCGTCTTGAAGTCTCTTCTCAGCCACTTGGGAAGCTCTGGGGACATCCTCAGAGCTTGGTGGGTCGTCGTGGTACCGATTGTGTCCAAGCCCTCGTGGGGCTTCTTTGGGGTCTCTTTGGATCATCTGGGGGAGCTCTTGGGGGCATCTTTGGAAGACTATTTGGGGCTATTGGAGGCCTCTTCGGGGCGCTTTGGGGGCCTCTCGGGGTCTTTGGGGGCATCCTGGGCTGTCTCAGAGCGTTCGTGGCCCCACAAACGCCTTCGGAGGCCGTTTTGAATGCCTCCGTGGGAAATCTGGGCGCTTTCTGGGGCCGTCATCGGGCCGTCCTCGGGGCTTCTTGGGCTCGCCTTGGGTGCCTCTTGGGCCCTCTGGAAGTGACTCTGGGCAGTCTTGGGGCCCTCTTGGGAGCCTCGTTGTTCGCCTTAACAGCAATAGGGGGCCACGTCAGCCGTCTTGGATGTTGTTAAGAGAATCTGGGCCAGAATGACAAATCGCAAGAAACCCAATTAATTGTCAACAGTTTAGGGCTCTCGGAGGCTTCCTGGAAAGCCTCTGGGAATCCTCTTCGGGCCGTCTTCGGCCGCCTTGAGGGCCTCTTGAACCCTGGGCCCTTTTGCGACCAGTTTGGGTCGTATTGGAACCGTCTTAGCGGACTCTGAGCGTGCTGTGGGAGTGCCGAGAAAGATTTTCGAGGTCCATACGACCACCCGGACTCGGACCACACCAAAAAAGGCCTGCCGGCTCCGGGGACTAAGATTTGACGCCGGGCGGGCCAGGCGGGGGGGGGGGGGGGAAAAAAAGGCCGCCCCCTGGCCCAGGGATCCAGTCGCCGGATTTATTATCTAGAACCACGTGCGCGCTTCGCGCGCTGAGGTTCTAGCAAGCCTCGGCCACTGACAAGCTCACAGCTGCCTGCATGTGGGTGGCCACGAACGGTGTCAACCTGGCCTGAGGGCACAAGAGCGCGGACCGAGCAGAGAAGCTCCTCCGGGGAGATCGTGGGGGATACTCCACACGTTCGCTGGGTGTTTGAGATCCGCCTCACCATGAATGTCCTGAAGCCATCTTGTGTGCGGGGGGGGTTATGGAAGGTGGTCGGCCCTCTTGCGTCGGTATTGTACCGTCTTGGGCTGGCCTGTTGGGGGCCGCCCTCTCGGGGACTCGTGCGGGCGTCCTGGGGGCATAGTTTGGTCTCTTGGGGGCCTCTTGGGAGCCTCCGTCTTGGGCGCCTCTGGGGCCGTCTTGAAGCCTTCATTGGCCGTCTGGGGGGCCTCCTGGGGGCCTCTTGGGCCGTCTTGAAGCGATGTTGGAGGCCTCTTAGGTCGTCTTGCATGCTGCGAAGACCAAAAAAGTCAACATGCGAAAAACATACGTTTTCCTGAAGGAATGAAACGATGTTTGCCTCTTGGGGCCCTCGTGGTGGTCCTCTTGGAGCCGTCTCGGGGGCCCCTTGGGCCGTCTAGAAGCCATCTTGGGCTGTCCGGAATCCATCCTGGCCCGTCCGTGACCCTCTTGGAATAAATCTGGCTTCCCCGGGGGCGCCCCGGGGAAGCTCAGGGGAGGCTCCAGGAACGCTCCGGGAGCCGGGAGGGAACTTGGTGTTGTCTGGGTGCCCCTGGTGCACTGGGGCCCAGGAGCCCCTGGGGCCAGGTTTCCGGTATATATGAAAGATGTCTGGCTGGCCCGAGAGCAGAACGGTCTTGGTAAGCAGAGGCGACCATGTCCGCAGGCGGAGCTCACCTGCAAGTCGGCCCAGCAGCCTTACACGCCCGGGCGCGAGTGGCATACCGAGTGACCCGCTGAAGACTCCCCGCTGCTGAACGACCCCTGCTGGCGGGCTCGTCCGCCCCGCGCGGAGCCGGGAGCCCTCGGCTCAGTTGGCGATTGCGACGGAGCCCTGTAGATTCTCAGCTTGGCCATACAAACGCGCATCCAGAGACAGCATCTTCTGGCACCCTTTCTCAGGCGCCGCCGCCTCCGTGTGGTCATCCTCTCCCAGCAAGCCTCCGACACGATACCCAGTGCGTTGAAGGTTCTTGACGTAGACGTTGAGGTAAGGCTGCCCCTTGTCGGTGTGACCGCTGCCGACTTTGAGCTCCACAGGCCCGAGTTTCAGCCACTCCGGCGTCTCGTCTCGCGCGTCGCGAGCGTCGAAGTGGAAGCCTCCGGGCCGCGCCTTGTTCGCCCACTTCCCCGTGGCGTTGATCTCCCGGAAGTACATGTCCGAGCAATGTGACCCCAATCGATGCGCGTCGGCCTTTACAACAAGCAGCGCATCCTCGACGGGCGTTCCGCGCGGAACGCTAACCAAGACAAACGTACCCGGCCTCACCAAGTCGAACCGCTGACCGAACATGTTCTGCAGGTGTGGGTCGCCGGTGGCGGAGGACAACGACGTCGCCTGCGATGGGCTGGGTGTCGGGCTGGGCGTCGGTGCGAGCGTTGGTGCTGGCGTCGGCGTGGAAGGGCAGGTGGACCCAAGCACGTGCATGTGGATCTCCGAGTGGTCGCAGGCATAGTGCACTCCGGGGCCAATGTACACCTCGATTGGGTCGCCCGTGGCGACGCTGTTCTGGAATGACCATGGTGCCCCGCTTCTGATCGCTGTCGTCGACGACAGCATACTTCCGCCGACTCTCACCGATGCTTCGAGGCCACCACACTCTACGCCCAGTTCCTTGATCGTGAAATCGAAGAAGACCGTCGCCCCCGCTGCCGGAGTGAATCGCACCAGGAGGTACTTCTCCGAATTTCCTTCATAGCCGGGGTGCAGCCCGAGGTAGCCCGCCTCGATCTGGCCCTCGCTAGTGCTGGGCGAGATGACCGCGCTGTTGACACCGAGCCCGATGGTGGGGAGGTCGAGCACCTGTCCTGAGCGAATGAACGTGTTCCCAGTACGAACATTGTTGCTGGAGCTGGTGAATGTGAGCGGAGTGCCCGTGCCTGAATTCATCGAGCTGGCGGCGAGAAACTCCCACGTTCCCACTTGGCCCGTAGACTGGAAGCTGCCGGCGGCCCCCTCGGAGAAGGGCGCCGCGGCGTCGTAGTCATCCCGGAGGCTGGACTGGCCACAAGTCACCACGCCCAGGAGTTGTTCCGCAGCATTCGAGGCTTTAAACTTTTGAGAAGTACTAGCAACCATTGACGCTTTCATGGATGTCGCACCGGGTACAGCTTGAAAGAAGCTTGCAACCAAAGAAATTGTCGTTGCCACCCGAGCCGTCATCTCACCTGATTGAATAGGATGTCGTACCGCTTGCGCGCGTGGAATAGATTAGTGTGTTGGGTATGTTATTCCCGACCTGAACCGAAAAGACTTGAGCAAAAATGGCCACGGACAAACTCTGCCATCTCGTGGGAGGCAAATTTTTACTTCCGCCAGCCTTCTGCCGGCCTTCCGCCGGCATGCGGGCCTTCTGCCGGCATGCGCCGGCGGAGACACCCTCGTGGCTTCCGCCCCCCTTTTCCGCCGCCTCCCGCCGAGGAAGAGATATCCACTCCTTCGATCCTCCAAGGCGAGGCCCCTCCTTGAACGCCATGCTTTTTTTCATCACGTCGACCCCCAGCTGTCTCGACCCCCTCCTCGGGACCAGTTTTTCGTCCTGAGCCGTTTTCTGACGGCCCCGAGGGCGGGCCAGGGTCGCCAGAGGCCGAAAATGGCGAGACCACTCCCGTCGTGATCTTTCCACGGCTCGAGGGGGCCTGAGCGTCTTGAAGGCCTCGCATCCTCCTCCTCCTCCTCCTCCTCCTCCTCCTCCTCCTCCTCCTCCTGCTCCTCCTCCCTCCTCCTCCTCCTCCTCCTCCTCCTCCTCCTCCTCCTCCTCCTCCTCCTCCTCCTCCTCCTCCTCCTCCTCCTCCTCCTCCTCCCCTCCTCCCCTCCTCCCCCCTCCTCCTCCTCCTCCTCCTCCTCCTCCTCCTCCTCCTCCTCCTCCTCCTCCTCCTCCTCCTCCCTCCTCCTCCTCCTCCTCCTCCTCCTCCTCCTCCTCCTCCTCCTCCTCCTCCTCCTCCTCCTGTGGAACACCCAGAAGGCCACCTGCTGAAGGCACGCGCGGCAGCCCAGCGGAGCATCGTTTCACCGATCCCTGTCCCCAGAGCCGAAGGGCCCGGCCCCGAGCGGCCGATGGACCAGCCCTCATAGGGGAGATGGCCTGCTCACCTCGGGCTTCGAAGAACGTGTCCCCCACTGGGGTGGTGCGGTGGTGGGGGTCGGGATGGGGACGGCGATGGGGATGGGCATCGCTCAAGTGATCATATTTTTGTTATTCATTGTTTGCCGATCGGCGCGGGCCCCCCTAACCCCCCTCCGCCCCCCCTCCCCCCATGGAGTAGATCCTGGCTGTTTTTGGGCGCCTGCCTCGAGCGGGTGGGGTCTCCCTTCATAGGACCCACCGCTGCAAACAGTGGCACTGAGCAGAGGTCCGGAGCAAGATCCGCCCCCCCCCCTTGCCGCCCAATGTCGAAACGCCGAATAAAAAAACGCTCACAACATCGCCGCCGAGTTTGAGGTTTCCGGGTCGTAACTCGAGTCTCCGGCGGCCGGTCGGATCGATGGGCGCCTCCGGAACGTTCTCGGCGACGCGCAGCTGCTGGAGAGCACCCCGAGGCGGGAAAGCCGCCGAGGGCCCAAGAACACGTTCGAAAACCTCGAGCCTCGAACCTCGGTGGGGATGGGCATCGCTCAAACGATGACTGACCCGTGGGGCGCCCAGAGCGCACCCGCTGGAGGCACGCGCGGCAGCCCAGCCCCCCACCCGGCCGGGCCGAGCGCCAGAGCGTCGTCCGGCCGTGCGCCGAGGCAGCCCGCCTCCGAGGCTCGACGCCCGAGGCTCGGCGCCATGCCGAAGGGGTCCAGGAACACGCCGATGAACAGGCACAGATCCCAGGATCCCCCACGTTTTCCCCACAGCTTCTGGGCTTCTGTCTTCCCCCCCCACACTCCCCATGTTTTCCCGCAGTGTCCCGGGAATCGACGATCCGTTGTGTCTGTGTGTGTGTGTGTTTTCCCGCTCTGACTTGCGCGAGATGGCATAGCGACCTTTCGCGGTGGCTTACGCGGACCGCCAGCGTGCCACACCACACTGGAAACGAGGGCGCCCGCGCGCGACCTCACGCGGGACGCTTGCGCGCCAACGTCGGTGAGGACGACTCCGTTTTTCTGCGTCGCTCAGGCGTGTGACGGCGGGGGGGCAGGCTCAGAGGGGTGGGGGGGGTCGAGGTTCGAGGCTCGAGGTTTTCGAACGTGTTCTTGGGCCCTCGGCGGCTTTCCCGCCTCGGGGTGCTCTCCAGCAGCTGCGCGTCGCCGAGAACGTTCCCGGGGCGCCCACCGATCCGACCGGCCGCCGGAGACTCGAGTTACGACCCGGAAACCTCAAACTCGGCGGCGGTGTTGTGAGCATTTTTTGATTCGGCGTTTCGACATTGGGCGGCAAGGGGGGGGAGGAGGGGGGGATCTTGCTCCGGACCTCTGCTCGGTGCCACTGTTTGCAGCGGTGCGTCCTGGGGGGGCGAAGCTCCGCCTGCTCGAGACAGGCGCCCAAAACAACCAAGATCTACTCCATGGGGGGGGGGTCCCGCGCTGATCGGCAAAACAAGGAATTATCCCAGTGCGACACTACCTAGGAGTTGGAGCCTCTAGGAAAGCAACATTAGTAGGAGCGGTAAACGCCGTCCTCCTCCTTCTCCTCATCGTCGTAGTTGTAGCAGTAGCGGTAGTAGTGGTAGTTGTAGTAGTCGTGGTAGTTGTAGTAGTCGTAGTAGTAGTAGTAGTCGTAGTAGTAGTAGTAGTAGTAGTAGTAGTAGTAGTAGCAGCAGCAGCAGCAGCAGCAGCAGCAGCAGTAGTAGTAGTAGTAGTAGTAGTAGTAGTAGTAGCAGCAGCAGCAGGAGCAGTAGTAGTAGCAGTAGTAGTAGTAGTAGTAGTAGTAGTAGTAGTAGTAGTAGTAGTAGTAGTAGTAGTAGTAGTAGTAGTAGCAGTAGCAGTAGCAGTAGCACTAGCAGTAGCAGTAGCAGTAGCAGTAGCAGTAGCAGTAGCAGTAGTAGTAGTAGTAGGTAGGTAGGTAGGTAGGTAGGTAGGTAGGTAGGTAGGTAGGTAGGTAGGTAGGTAGTAGTAGTAGTAGTAGTAGTAGTAGTAGTAGCGCCAGAACCGCCGACGCCAAGCCGTAAGTGAAGCAGCAGCAGAAGCAGGCAGCAAGTCGCCGAGACAGCACCAAGAGCAAGCAGGCACGGAGATGAGGGCGGGGCACTTGGGGAGTTCTTTACATCTACATATATGTCTACATATACATCTACATCGACACCTACATCTACACCTAGACCTACATCTACAGTTACACCTACAGCTACATTTACATCCACACATGCATCGACATCTACATCTACATCAACAGCGAAACTCACATCTACATCTACATCTACATCTACACCTACATCTACACCTTCATCTACATCTACATCTACACCTACATCCTCATCTACACCTACACCTACATCTACATCTACATATACAAATGAGCATTGGTTTTGCTTTTGCTTTGCATTGCCTTTGTTTTTGCTCTTGCCTTTGGTTTTGACTTTGCCTTTGTTGTTCCTGTTGTTGTTGCTGGTGTTGTTGTTTTGCTGTTGTGTTTGATTTGTTTGGTTTTGTTTTTGCTTTGCCCGCGCACAAACAAACACACACACACACACATACGCACACGCATGTGTTTGCATTCGCTCACTGGGTGTGCTTGAGAATGCTCTGGATCAGGCCTACACCGCACGACTTGGCATGCTATGCTATGCTATGCTATGTTATGCTATGCTATGCTATGTTATGCTGCGCTATGCTATGCTGCGTTATGCTATGCTATGCTATGTTATGTTATGATATGCTATGCTATGCTATGTTATGCTATGCTATGTTTTTGCTGTGCCTTCGTTTTTGCCTTCACTTTTGCCTTTGCTTTTGCTTTTGCTTGGCACCCAGGGAGCGCAACTGGGGGAAACGCGCGTTTGCTTTTACCTTTGCTGTTGTTTTTGCTTGGCTCCCATGGGACCGGGGGAACCGCCCGGGGCGGTTTGCACTGCCCGGCCCCTTTAAGCCAAGCGAGTAAGAACCCTTCTAGGCAGAGCCTAGGTAGGGAATAAAAGAACGCTCACTCTCCTCCCCGTACACATCCACAAGTTTCGGCGGTGGCCCTGCAGCTCACGCGCACGCCCTTCGCACCACGGGGATGCTGCGCGGCTCTGCCGCGCCGCGGCCGAGAATCCGCTCGCGGACGGGGTCCCTTCGAGGAGGAGCCCTCGGAATCTCGGGGACTTCCTCGGGAGCCAAGGGGGCTCCTGAGAAGTCCTGAGAGATGATGATGCGATGATGCGACGGCCCTTGGAGGCAGGAGGGGAGGCCTGCCTGCTCCGGCAGTGCGCCGGGCCGCAACAATAATGAACATCATATGATTACAGAAGGCAATGAAGGACAGTGCAAGATGGGAAGATGGGTGAGACAACAGTGAAAAGACAAGAGCACGTGCGGCTATGCATGAGAATCAATCGCAAGCGGCGCACAAGAGTAAGAAAGACCAGAACTCTGCAACATGATGTGCAATGGCGGCCTCAGATTTCAGTCCAGCGCTTCTTATGCCCGCCTTGTGAACGGCGGTGCACGAACCGATGCCACGGAATCCAGTCGAGGAAGCCAGGGGATCCCAGGGAACCTTGAAAACCCCTGCAAAACTCGGAGGAGTCCAGAATGACCACGGGAACGCTCGAGGAATCCCAAGGGGAGCGTAAGGACCCCAAAAGGATCCCAAGGAACCCCAAGGAGTCCGAAGGACCCAGAAGAAGTCCGCGCGAGCCCGCAGGAATCCGCAGGAACCTTGAGGAACGACAGAGCACCTCGGAGAATCCAAATGAAAAACCCACCAGGAGTCCGGTGGAAAGCACAGGAGCCGCCGCAAGGGCCCCCAGACCCACCCGCACAAGGGCCCAGAAAATGACCCCAAGGCCTCAAGCGCACCGGCAGGATGGGCCGAAGGCCACCAGATTTTCGCCCTCACAGGAAAGCGCCTCTGCCACTTGCATTCGTCCTCACTCGGTCGTTTGCGCCAGGGCTGCTCTCTTCACGAGGTCGGCGGAACCACGTGCTCCGCCCCGATACTTCGCAGGCCGCACGACCACGCATGCTCGCATTGTCCACGGCAGACTCCAAGAATGGTGACCCGACACACTGCCGATATGACGAATACGAATCATGCGCAAATTCCGTCGCGAAACAACTTCACGCGCCATCCAGCAAACCTCCAAGGCAGTCCTAAGATCGTCCGTTGTGGCGCGGTTTCAAGCCAACCACTTCACCGTCGAAGCCTGATGATCCAGTGCTCTCTTGTTGGCTGTGAGACCCTTGGAGGATCTCCGAGAAGCCTTTCCGCGGGTCTACCTAACACCCTGCCCCCGACAAACTCCCCTCTCCCCTTTCGCTTCTTTCGCTTCCCCTTTTCCCCCTCCTCCAGCCCAGACCTCGTCGGATATCCTGCGGCGCTTGCTGCCGGGTGCCAGATCATCGGACTGCTAAGCTCTGCAGGAGGGTCGGCACAGGGCTTCGGCCTGAGACTCCACCCGGCCCCGATCGTGCCCCGGCCGCGAACTGCAAGGTTCGAGGTCGCACCCTCCCCATCGCCTCCCCTGCGTCCCCGCGCCTCCAATCACCCCTCCCCCACCATCCCCCATTCAGAAAGGCCTCTGCCGCAGGTGTGGTTGTCGGGTCGTACTTGCGCTTCTCGAATGTCGTGTGGTCCTGACCATGCGAGAACACCATGGGGGCCGAAGAAGCCCGCGCCCCCTCCCCACCAGCCAACGTCTCCTCTCTCAATCGTGCTAGTCATCTCCTCATCCTGCTCTTCCTCCTCCCTCCTCCCTCCTCCCTCCTCCCTCCTCCCTCCTCCCTCCTCCCTCCTCCCTCCTCCCTCCTCCTCCTCCTCCTCCTCCTCCTCCTCCTCCTCCTCCTCCTCCTCCTCCGCCTCCTCCTCCTCCTCTCCCCTCCTCCTCCTCCCTCCTCCTCCTCCTCCTCCTCCTCCTCTCCTCCTCCTCCTCTCCTCCTCCTCCGCCCCCCGCTCCTCCTCCTCCTCCTCCTCCTCCTCCTCCTCCTCCTCCTCCTCCCTCCTCCTCCTCCTCCACCTCGTCTGCCCTCCTCCTCACCTCCTCCTCCTCCTCCTCCTCGCCTGCCCTCTCCTCCTCCTCCCTCCCTCCTCCTCCTCTCCTCCTGCTCCTCCTCCTGCTCCTCCTCCAGCTCCTCCTGCCCTCCTCCTCCAACCTCCTCCTGCTCCTGCTCCTCCTCCGCCTCCTCCTGCTCCTCTCATCATCATCATCATCTCATCATCATCATCATCATCATCATCATCATCATCAGCATCATCATCAATCATCATCATCATCATCATCATCATCATCATCATCATCATCATCACACATCATCATCATCATCATCACATCATCACCATCACCATCATCACCATCATCATCATCATCACCATCATCATCATCAGCATCAGCATCAGCATCATCATCATCATCATCATCATCATCAGCATCATCATCATCATCATCATCATCATCATCATCATCACCATCGTCGTCGTCGTCGTCAGCAGAAGCAGCAGCATCAGCATCATCATCATCATCAGCAGCAGCAGCATCAGCATCAGCATCAGCATCATAATCATCATCATCATCATCATCATCATCATCATCATCATCATCATCATCATCATCATCATCATCATCATCATCATCATCAGCATGATCATCATGATCATCATCCTCATCCTCCTATGCCTCTGCCGTTTTCTTTGCTCTTTCTATGCTCCCTCATCCCTGTCCTCCTTATCCTCCTCGTCATGCTTCCCCATACCGCTCATCGTCATCCTCTCAAGTGACGGAGGGAGGGATGGAGGAGGGCAGGGGGGGCAGAGCAAAACGGCCCCCACGAGCACAGCGAAGACGCACTCCGTCTTGGCGACGCCGGATAGCAACGTCCCCAACAACTCTGTGCGAGTGTGCTGCTAGATGATGGCCAAACGCAGCTGAACTGGTGCTGTGCTGCAGAGGTGGGGCAGGGCCCAGAGGTGGGGTTAGAGGAAGATCGCTCTGGACGGCCCCCGGAGGAGGGAAGCATCGGCCTCGGACTGGGTTCGCTCCCTGAGACTCCACCTTGGGCTAGAAGCCCCCCTTCCACGCACCCCCCGAAATCAAGGCCGAGGGATTGCACGGCAGGCTTCTGTCGCGACAGCCCCGGCGTTGGTCTCTGACCCCGCGTGGATCGTTCAGCCCTGAACGATCGGCGGCCGTTCCCCGCACTGGCCGATTCTGGGCTACTGGCGGCGTGCAACCTTTAACGTCCGCGGCGGTCGCCGCGGTGCGGACCTGCCGTGGGCTCTCGAGAGCCCGGAACGCCGATCCGTCGAGATCCCTCGGGCGCGCCTGGGCGCCTCCGCGGTGAGGCGGGCGAGCCTCCAGGGTGGCTCGAGATGGCTACTCGAGACCGCAGGCTGCCCATCACGCTGAGCCCCGAAGAGCGGCACCGAGGCCGGGCGCCCAGGAGCACTCCCGCCCAAGCCGACCCCGAGACCCCGCAGAGAGGCGTCCCGGAGGCCGACTGGCATCCCAAAAAAAGCACGACGGCGGGACAGGCCTGAAGTCAGCAGGCGGAAGACGGTCCTCATGACGGACTGTGCGAATACGCGGCATCACTCGCTACAGGCTGAGCTCAGCGAAGCCAGCGAGCAAAGGCCGCTGACCGAGGCTCGCGACCACTTCCCAGAGAAGTCAGCCGAGCGTTATGGAACCTCCGCGAGGCACCTCCCGTTCATGATGCCCAGTTCGAGGGAAAGCTCTCCCCACTGTCCCCACCACTGTCCCCCTGTCCCCACTGTCCCCACCACTCTCCCCACTGTACTACTGTCCCACCACCGTCCGCACCACCGCCTCCACCACTGTCCCCACCACTACCGTCCCCACCACTGTCCCACTGTCCCCACAACTGTCCCGCTGTCCCCTCACCACTGTCCCCACCACCACCCTCCCCACCACTGTCTGCACCACTGTCCCACTGTCCCCGCACCACTGTCCCCACCAACACCGTTCCCACCACACCACTGTCCCAGTATCCCCACCATTGTCCAAGTGCCCCGAGGAGCGGGAATCGTTTGCCGGCGGCGAAGGGGGGGGGATTCGAACCGGTAGTGACCCACCACGGTTTTCGAAGGGGGGGGGGTCTCGAACCAGTAATGACCCCCCCCCTTTTCATGATGGACTGGGGGGGGGAGGGGTTCGAACAGGTAGTGGCCCCCCCCCCTGTTTTCGAGAGGGGGGGGGAGGGGGGGACGGGTTGGGAACCCCCAGTGACCCCCCCCCGGTTTTCCGCAAGCAGCGGTAGAACACGCTCTTTCGGATTTTTTCAATACGAGGTCCCTGGAAGCCCCGACCCTTTCCCCGGGATCGGATTTTCATCCCGAGTCGTTTTTTGACGGTCCCGAGGCCCGGCGAGGGCCCCCCCGAAGCCGTAAGCGGCCAAAAACCTCACGTCCTGTTTTTTCTTTGCGACGCGAGCCTGTCTGGGGACATGCGTGTTCGCCCACGGCCGTTCTTCTCCTCCTCCTCCTCCTCCTCCTCCTCCTCCTCCTCCTCCTCCTCCTCCTCCTCCTCCTCCTCCTCCTCATCCTCCCTCCTCCTCCCTCCTCCTCCTCCTCCTCCTCCTCCTCCTCCTCCTCCTCCTCCTCCTCCCTCCTCCCTCCTCCTCCTCCTCCTCCTCCTCCTCCTCCTCCTCTCCTCCTCCTCCTCTCCTCCTCCCTCCTCCCCCCTCCCCCCCTCCTCCCTCCTCCCTCCTCCCTCCTCCTCCTCCCTCCTCCCTCCTCCTCCTCCTCCTCCTCCTCCTCCTCCTCTCCTCCTCCTCCTCCTCCTCCTCCTCCTCCTCCTCCTCCTCCTCCTCCTCCTCCTCCTCCTCCTCCTCCCTCCTCCTCCTCCTCCTCCTCCTCCTGTCCTGACTTTTTCATGTCTGGGGCTGCTGCCGCTGCCGGTGCTTCTCCTCCGCTGCTCGTTGGAGGCCACGGGACGACCCGTGGCCTGCACCGCGCAAGGCACGACGACGACGACGACGACGACGACGACGACGACGACGACGACGACGACGACGGCGGCGGCGGCGGCGGCGGCGACGACGACGACGACGGCGGCGGCGGCGACGACGACGACGACGACGACGACGACGACGACGACGGCGGCGGCGGCGACGGCGACGCAGAGCCACCGCGGGGCAGGCCCCGGGATCGCCCGAGCGTGCTCGGGCCACGCCTGCGCCTCTCCGCCCGGTCACAGAGAGCGCGGGGCAGCCGGCCCGACCGCGACGAGCGCGCGGCGCGCAAGCTCGGCTCGGAGGGCGGCGCAACGGCCGCGGGAGGCCCGGCGCTGGGAGAATTCCCAGACAGGATCGCGTCGTAAAATCATCCTGGTGAAGGACTCAACCATGTGCAGCTGTGAGGAAGAAGATGGAGGAGGAGGAGGAGGAGGAGGAGGAGGAAGAGGAGGGAGGGGGCAGCAAACGAGGACCCAACACCACAGGATGGTTGGGAGAAAAATATCCTGGCAAAGCAACCTAACAGCGATGTGTAGGAGCATATCTGGAAGCATTCCCCTTAAGATTCAGATGAGAATCCTGTTGTAGAATTCTGCTGTTCTCGCAGTCGTAGTCGCATTCGGGATGGCAGTCGCAGTGGCAACGGCAGTCGCAGTCACAGCCTCAGCCTCAGCCTGCCTCAGCCTCAGCCTCAGCCTGCTCAGCCTCAGCCGGCCTCAGCCTCAGCCTCAGCCTGCTTCAGCCTCAACATCAGTCTGCCTTCAGCCTCGGCCTCAGCCTCAGCCTGCCTCAGCCTCACCCTGCATCAGCCTCAGCCTCAGCCTCAGCCTGCCTCAGCATCAGCCTGCCTCAGCCTCAGCCTCAGCCTGCCTCTGCCTCAGCCTCAGCCTGCTTCAGCCTCAGCCTCAGTCTGCCGTCGGCCTCGGCCTCAGCCTCAGCCTGCCTCAGCCTCAGCCTGCATCAGCCTCAGCCTCAGCCTCAGCCTGCCTCAGCATCAGCCTCAGCCTCAGCCTCGCCTCAGCCTCAGCCTGCTTCAGCCTCAGCCTCAGTCTGCCTTCAGCCTCGGCCTCAGCCTCCGCCTGCCTCAGCCTCAGCCTGCAGCCTGCCTCAGCCTGCCTCAGCCTCAGCCTGCCTCAGCCTCAGCCTCAGCCTCAGCCTGCCTCAGCCTCAGCCTCAGCCTGCCTCAGCATCAACCTGCCTCAGCCTCAGCCTCAGCCTGCCTCAGCCTCAGCCTCCTCAGCCTGCCTCAGCCTGCGGCCTCAGCCTCAGTCTGCCTTCAGCCTCGGCCTCAGCCTCAGCCTGCCTCAGCCTCACCCTGCATCAGCCTCAGCCTCAGCCTCAGCCTGCCTCAGCATCAGCCTGCCTCATCCTCAGCCTCAGCCTGCCTCAGCCTCAGCCTCAGCCTGCTTCAGCCTCAGCCTCAGTCTGCCTTCAGCCTCGGCCTCAGCCTCAGCCTGCCTCAGCCTCAGCCTGCATCAGCCTCAGCCTCAGCCTCAGCCTGCCTCAGCATCAGCCTGCCTCAGCCTCAGCCTCAGCCTGCCTCAGCCTCAGCCTCAGCCTGCCTTCAGCCTCAGCCTCAGTCTGCCTTCAGCCTCGGCCTCAGCCTCAGCCTGCCTCATCCTCAGCCTGCTCAGCCTCAGCCCAGCCTCAGCCTGCCTCACAGCCTCAGCCTGCCTCAGCCTCAGCCTCATGCCTGCCTCAGCCTCAGCCTGCTTCAGCCTCAGCCTCAGTCTGCCTTCAGCCTGCCTCAGCCTCAGCCTCAGCCTCAGCCTGCTTCAGCCTCAGCCTCAGTCCTTCAGCCTCCTCAGCCTCAGCCTGCCTCAGCCTCAGCCTGCATCAGCCTCAGCCTCAGCCTCAGCCTGCCTCAGCATCAGCCTGCCTCAGCCTCAGCCTCCTCTGCCTCAGCCTCAGCCTGCTTCAGCCTCAGCCTCAGTCTGCCTTCAGCCTCGGCCTCAGCCTCAGCCTGCCTCAGCCTCAGCCTGCCTCAGCCTCAGCCTCAGCCTGCCTCAGCATTCAAAATGTGGCCCGGGAATGGAGTTCTGGGAACTCGAAGAACACGAAGTGGCCTACAGTTGGCTCCGGGCATTCAAAATCATGCCCAGGAATGGAGTTCTGGGAACTCGAAGACCACGAAGTGGCCTACAATTGGCTCCGGGCGGCATTCAAAATGTGGCCCGGGAATGGAGTTCTGGGAACTCGAAGAGCACGAAGTGGCCTACAGCTGGCTCTTGGCATTCAAAATGTAGCCCGGGAATGGAGTTCTGGGAGCTCGAAGACCACGAAGTGGCCTACAGCTGGCTCTGGGCATTCAAAATGTGGCCCGGGAATGGAGTTCTGGGACCTCGAAGACCCGAAGTGTGTAACTGTTGGCTAAAAAAAATCCCCGGCACCCTCCCCCGGATCGCGCCCAGACCCCCCTGGGGCGTCATGATGCTCTCTTTTGACCCTACTAGAAACCTATCAGTCTTCGCTGTTAGGCAATCAGGACGGGAGGTTTTTGGCCGTTTTCGGCCTCGGGGTGAAAGTCCTGGGCCTCCAGGGACCCCGTATTGAAAAAATCCGGACGCCGCATGTCTGGGTCAGCTACGTGAGCCGATTCGCTAGAATTCCTCCTTTGCTAACCACCCCCCTCGTCCGCCCCGACCTTCTCCTCATTGCCAGAAACCTCCCGTTCTGATTGTTTCACGAGGCGATCGTCGTTGGGGAAGAACATCTCGGGAGGCGCGGGGGCTTCTGAGAAGTCCCGCCGCCTTCTGAGGAGGCCCTCTCCTTCTCATTTCTCCCCCCCCGCCCGCCCACGCCCGCCACCGAGAGGAGCCGAGGCGCGAGCAGGAGGAGGAGGAGGAGGAGGAGGAGGAGGAGGAGGAGGAGGAGGAGGAAGAGGAGGAGGAGGAGGAGGAGGAGGAGGAGGGAGGGGGAGGGGAGGAGGAGGAGGGGAGGAGGAGGAGGAGGAGGAGGAGAACGGCCGTGGGCGAACACGCATGTCCCCAGACAGGCTCGCGTCGCAAAAAAAAAATCAGGACGTGAGGTTTTCGGCCGCTTACGGCCTCGGGGGGGGCCCTCGCCGGGCCTCGGGACCGTCAAAGAACGACTCGGGATGGAAAACCGGCCCTGGGGAAAGGGTCAGGCCCACCAGGGGCCCCGCATTGAAAAAATCAGAACGTTTATCCGCGGCCTCGCGGGCCCGGCCCTGGGCCGCGACCCCACGGATTGCTGGGGCTTTGGTTCGCGAACACCCCACGCGGAACGCATCCCGGCGACCCCGCATCCGCGGGGAGCCTGTCCCGGAATCCGGACCGCGAGGGTGCGGATACGGATAGGTTCGCCGCTCACGACGAGGACGAAGAGAGGTGGAGAAGGAGGCGGAGGAGGGCTGCGCGGTCCGAAGGGGGAGGGGGGGGGGCGTGCGCCGAAGCGCGACCACCGCGGGCTGCCAGAGGGGAGGGAAGGGGGAGGGGGGAGGGAGAAGCGCCTGCACAAGGGCGAAAGAGGCGGGCAGAAAGAGCGGGTGAGCCACGGGACGAGGAACAGTCCAACGGACCTCAGCCAGGCCTTGGAATACAGAGGAACGCGGGGAGCCATGTGAAGGATGCGTTGGTCGCGTACTGGTCTGACCAATGCCTGGTTACTTGTTTCTTGGCCCTGGAGTGGCCCTCTGACGGCCCGGCAGAGCGCGCAAGCTTCGAACCCCCCAGGTCATCGGGAGAGCGGAACATCTTCGCCACGTAGCCGTCCCAATCGCCGTTGAGGTAGCGGGCCAGCTCGTCTTGGCTCATGTCTTCGACCCGCTTCTTCTCGCGGAACTCCTGATGCTGCGGCAAGAAATCCGGGCGCCAAGCTCGGCAGCG
Organism: Prorocentrum cordatum; assembly: GCA_963575745.1. Lineage (NCBI taxonomy): Eukaryota > Dinophyceae > Prorocentrales > Prorocentraceae > Prorocentrum > Prorocentrum cordatum. Next base: position 185,872 of record CAUYUJ010018027.1, read on the forward strand.
TGCGGGCGAGACGACATTAGGCGGCGGCGCGGTCCGCAGGACTCCAGAGTGACAACTATGGGCGGGCGTCTTTCAACCATTATTTTGGGATCGAAGTGGCGCAACGCACGTTTGCCGGCAACTTCTCCGCAAGCCAGACTGAGCTCATGAAGAAGAGGTTTACAAAACATGCGATTATATATATATATATGTGTGTGTGTACATATATACATATATATATATATATATATTCCGAACTCCGTCGAGGCTCGACAAAGGAAGCCGATGCTATCATAACCCGCCTCCCTGGTTCGTCGGGCACCCTTCCAGCTCCATTCCTCCTCCCTCCTCGTCGTATCCCGATTAGCTTCTCCCTCTTCTCTCCTATGATTCCCCGCCTTCCGTCCCTCCATCCCGCCTTTCTCTCCCTTCCCACATTCCCCCCTCCGAGAACATACCATCGGACCGCTGCTCATGTTCTCCACCTACCTCGGACCGGCGCTGCCCCAGACCCTCCTCGCAATGTCGCAGGCTTCGTACACGGAGGCGTCCCCCGATTCGCTCGCCAGTTTGCACGAAATCGCGATGTGTCCAGGGGGCGCTCCCCATTCCCCACGACGGGGTGCAGCTTCGAAACTTTGCCTGGGTCACTTCCAAGTCGGCTTGACTGGCGGCGTTCGTCGTTGAACGACACCTTCAGCCGCCAAGGGAAGCGATCGCCCCGCGCGCCCTCGAAGGCCGCCGAGTTAAACATCGCCGCGAGCTCACGCTGGAGCAGGGCCGACCGCAGCACCGCACGCGAAATGAAGCCTCCCTCCCTTCTCCCTGCACCTCGTCCCCGAATCATCGACGGTCACCTTCACGATCTGCGCTTACCTCTCCCGCTGCGCCCAGCGTCCCCTCTCCAGGGATCCCATCTGGCGGGGGACCATGGGGACGCCCGAGCGAGGACGGCAGAGGCCCACGCCCGAGGCTGCTCCCCCGACGCGCGATGACGCGTCGGCCTTTCTCGCCCTGACCGGCCTGACCCAGGCCTACCACTTCAGGGAGGCGACCCAGTAGGTGTTTGAGGGCGAGCAGGCTGTGCGACGCCCCGCCTCCTTTTTCGCGCGGAGCGCGGGAAAGCAGTGTCAAAGGTGTGGAAGAATCCGGCCACGCAGGGCCCAGCCTGGAGGGAGGCGACCCACCAGGTGCCGCCGTCTCCCACGGCGGGGCGACGGCCGGGAGCTGCTGCTCAGAGCGTCTCGCGGCGGCGGTCCCGCCGACAGGCCGTGCTCTGCAGGCGGACAGCGTGTCGCTCTGCTCCGCGGGGCGGGAGGCTGGGAAAGGCTGGGACCGCTGACGCTTGGGAATTGAAAGTGGTCAGCGTGCAGCGCCGAGGCGTGGTGAGCCAGAACCTACGGCGCCGCATACCAAGCATACGCTCTGACCGTGAGTGCGCCAAGATACATGATTGACCCTTTTTTGAGTTGGGGTCCTGAGCGTTTGGGGCCC
>CAUYUJ010018027.1:192344-207344 GCA_963575745.1 Prorocentrum cordatum
GAGCCCGTCTCCCGAGATCACTACTGAGCTTCTTCAGGCGCTTCGCCCCCCCGCAGGCTGCAGCCGCCCTTCTGCTTGAGCTTAGCCTGGCGCGCAGCCCCTGGAGCGCGGAGGGCACGACCCGCGGTGCAGTCCACGCCTAAGTGACTCTAGCGCAGGCTCTGCCACCAAGTAAAGGACCCAACTGGGGAACCAACTCGTCGGCCACGAACTCGGAGCTGGAGACCTGGCCAACACTGTCCATGGCGAGCTTGCACCTGAGAACCCTGCACGCAGCATCCTCGAGCGCACGCGCACCTATAACGAAGGAGGCTGAGACAGAACGTGGCCGACCAGTGCAGCTAAGACTAAGATCGTCAACATAAACCTCAAAACCACATGTAACAGAGCCCGGGATGGCGTCGAAAACCCCCATGGCGAACACCCTGCGCCGGCTAGTGGCGAAAGAACCACCCGCGACGACCCCCTTGGACACGAAGTAAGGACCTACGACGATTTCCCCACGGGTCAAGTATTTAGCCACAGAATACCTCTTCATCGCCGAACGCGCCAGAGCCAACGGAAAACAGCGCCGCCGGCACTTGCTCCACAAAAATGCGGGGTCTCTGCGTTCGCAATGCTTCCTCAAGTCCCGAAAAATAGCGGCGCTGACTTCGCCGCGACGGCTGCCCGGCTCAGCCCTCCACGCCTGGCGCCGCACCGCGCCCCCCTGGCCCCGCGGCGGCCCCCCGCAGCCCAGCGGGGCCTAGCACGCCGGAGCTCCCAACTCAGGGCTTCGGGGCGACGGACCCCGCCCCACACGCAGAAGCAGCTCGGGGAAATGCCGATCGGACGGAAGGAGCAGGTAGGCTTGCCTGGGTGAGCCATCAAAACCCGGGAGAGCTGAAGAGGGAGAGCACCAGTCGCCTCCATCACCGCGAACCAAAGGGCCACGGCAATCAGAGCGGGGTCAGGCAAGAGGCAAAAATGGCGGCAATGGAGCCCGTCCAAGCTCACCGCACTGCCGGTGCGAAAGCGTTTAAATTTCGAAGAACAGGAGGCTCGAGAAGGGAAGAGTGAAGCAGCATATCCGAACAAACATCCTGACCACCCCCACGACCCCAAATCTCCGAAAACCCATCCCCTTCCGCTTCGGGGGGGCTGGCCGGGTCGCAAAGGATGACTCAAGCGCGGGACAACGTGGTGGAGGGGGTCTATGGCTCGGGGTCTCGAATCGCCCTCTGGGCATGCTTGCCTCCCTTCTCGAACCCCGTGCGCACCCACACTTGCCACTCTCGCCGCGACGAAGCCGCAGCGGTGGCCTCAGCAGACGCGCCAGTAGTCGCCTCATCTCCAGCGAGGCGGTCACAATCGGAAGCCAGCATCGGATCGGATCAAAAGCAGGACTGAGGGCCTGGCGCGCTATGCCCGCGGCCGCCTGAAAGAACAGGGCCCAGCTCGCATGGGCAGCCGGCTGGACAGAGGCCGCAGGATATGCAAGCGCTGCCAGAACCAATCGGCCTCCATCGAGAAGCCCCTGTTCCGAAAGATAGCACCTCGATGCTCTCAGCTGGCTATAGAGCCACAGAATGGACCTCTCAAGGATCGACTTCCAATACATTCGAGGCCTCTTACCCCTCATACCCTTAGGAATCGGCACCCCTAAGATACTAGACAGATCACGCTCAGCAGAGTTCGCCAACTCTTTATAACCTGGCGCGAGCAGGCGTCGGGCACGGTTACGTTCGCCACTCTCCCCGTGGGCCTCCTGGGCCACGTCCAAGGCCCTGCCCCAAGCGCCAGCCTAGAGCTGGAGGGCCCGTCGGGAAGGGGCGGGGAGGTCGGGGGGGCGTCAGAAGGCGAGAGCCTTGAAATCACCCATGGAAGCGTGGAACCGCAAAGACAGAGGGCGATAGGGCGCCAGCGAGGCGTCCCCAACAACGCCGACCGATTTTTTACACAGACTAAGGCTATGCGAAACCACAAAGTAATCAACGCGATCTGGGCCCCCCGAGCTCGGAAAGCGGGCGTGACCTTCCGTGGCCACCAGGGCGCCATGCAGGAGCCCCGTGAACCCACAAGAATCCAGGATCTCTGGGCCAAGATTCCAACCACCGCCAACGATGAACTCACATTCCACGTGCTCCAATAACTCCCCATTGGTTTTCAGGGCCCCCATACTAGTTTCCGAAAGACCTTCGCTGTGGACCAATTAGAGCGAGACGACGCAGAACACCGCACAGCCAGGCACGCGCGCCATGACTGCGGCGGCCCTGCCATCGACCAGCACGCGCCGACCCGTCGAACACAGAAGCCGAAGGCGTCCTTCACAAGAACGCACACTCCAGATGATGCGCCCCCTCCATCACCAACAAGTCCAGGGGCCCACAATGACTTCCATCCCAAGAACTTGGCGATCTCCGAGGCCTGATCGAGCTCGGACTTCCGCCTCAGCCGGCGCGCCCCTGGGCCAGAACGACATGGGCTTCCGTGGGCCCTGGAAAAGATCTCAGCGCGCGCCAACTGTTGGCGTTGACGGTCGTGACGCAGAGCCATTCTTCAAGGGCTGCGCATTCAGGATCACTGCCAGATGCCACTGGGCGCGCACGGGCGGGAGCTGATCCACCTGTGGCCCCGCCCTCAAGACGAAAAGCTCCGACCGAGCTTGGCTCGGCAAAAACTTCGAAGCGCGGCCACGCGCGCATCTGCTGCCGCGGCAGCGCGATCCAAGCTCTGCATCTGAACAGCTGCCCTAGGGGGCGGGGAGGGGCGGGGATCGCCATCTCGGGACCCCGGGGGCGCGCCAGTTTCACCGGGGGAAAACGGCGCATGAGAAGGAAAAAGAAGAATAATAAGAGGAAGAGGAAGAGAAACACACACACACACACACACACACACACAAAAACACACACACACACACACACGCACACCAAAAAAACGAAGGGGGCGGGGCCTAAAGCTTCACGAACCCCCTAAAAAGTCAGACCCCTGAAGCACGAGCGGAAGAGCCAGCAGGAGACATCCCGCTGGCGACAAAAAAAAAGAGGGCACGGAGCTGGCTCGCACTGGTGCTGATGCTGCCACTTCGCCCCCCCCCCCAGCAGAGGGGGGGGGGGCACAGGACAGAGCGGCATCAGCACGGGCGCGCACATCCGAGCCTGAAGCTGCTGTCTGCTGAGCGCCCCCAGCGCCCGCAGCGGCACTGGGCTCAGAAGCTGCAGGGGCGGCGCCGCCTGGTTCAGCAGCGGCAGAGACTTCATCCTGCTGCAGCGCCTTCCCCATCTGCTCCAGTGCGGCGACCTTTGGCAGCCATGCGCAACTTGTGGTTGTCGTGCGCGATCTTGGCCTGCATGGCCTGCTCCGAAATCTGGTCAACAAGCTGCTTGGCAAGATCGCGAACTCCTTTGATGAGGGTGTCTGTGCGCTTCGCAATCTAGGCTTGGTCCTCGGCGGTGACTGCGCCATCCTCCAAGCCACCCAGTTCATCCAAGAAGTCGACCTGGAACAAGTCAGACATGCCGAAGGAGCCGTCCAGCATTTCCCCGAGCTTAATCGGCTGCGTGGCAGCAGCGACAGGACCAGGAAGGGCCGACTCCGACTTGAGCAGGCTGACTGCATCCTTGAACTCCTTGTCAGTCTTCTCCAGCTCCTCTCCCGTGGTCTTGACCTGCAGCTCGGATGCCAGAACCTCTTCACGCCATCTACCAAGCTTCGCAAGCTCAGTGTCGTGTTTTTCTCCAGCCTTCGAACTGCTACGTGTTGCTGCTGCACTTTCTGATGAATATTGACCTCTGGCACACGCACCGCGTGCTCCAGGTGCTTGGCGATGTCAGCGTAGTAAGCCCCTCCTCTCTGGTCCCCCGCCTTGAAGGAGAGCGCCGACATCTGCTGCGCTTCGGAGAGAGACACAGATGGGACTGGTCCTGCGGGAAGCGGCGGGGTACCTCCTCCAGTCTGCTCTTGCCCTTCCGACCCTGGAGCCGGCGAGAGCCAAAGTTGTTCTGGAACCAGCTTGGCGCCCTTGCCCTTGCCCTTGTGACTGCCAGACCCCTTGTAGCCAGCAGCGCCATGCCATTGCCCAGGCGGACCTGACTGCGCCCACTGCCCACTGGGAGCCCGACCTGATGCAGTATCCTGACGAGGCAGAGTAGCAGAGCAGCGCTTGCACCAAATGGCTGTGCGATGATTCATCTTACACCCGCAGGCTGGGCAAGCAAAAGCCGTGGCCTGCTGCTTGCCCCTACTTCCACACTTCGTAGTCCATTCCCCTGCCGACTCCGATGTCCCAAAGTCAGGCTTGACCCAGGGCGCATACGAGAAAGAATGGGAAGGAGCCATTGCGAAGGCCAGGAGGGTGCGGCAGCACGGGAGTGCTGTACTGGAGACGTTATGAATGTGGATGCCAGGCGGGAGACTGCCTGGGAAAGCTGCGGGCGCCACGAGATCCCCCATGCCAAATGTCAAGCCCCTGAGCCACCACAGCTACGGACTTGAGCCAAAATGGCTACGGACCCCTCCTCCTCCTCCTCCTCCTCGTCCTCCTCCTCCTCCTCCTCCTCCTCCTCCTCCTCCTCCTCCTCCTCCTCCCTCCTCCTCTCCTCCTCTCCTCCTCCTCCCTCCTCCTCCTCCTCCTCCTCCTCCTCCACCTCCTCCTCCTCCTCCTCCCCCTCCTACTCCTACTCATCCAGCGCCCCTTCCTCGATCTTCCTCGTTCTCCTCCTCTTCCACATCGATCCTCCTCCTCCTCCTCCTCCACATTCTCCTCCTCCTCACCACCACCACCACCACCTCCATCATCAGCATCAGAATCATCATCAACATCATCGTCATCATCAGCATCATCATCAGCAGCCGCATCAGCATCAGCATCAGCATCATCGTCATCATCATATTCAGCATCAGCACCAGCATCTGCATCAGCATCAGCATCATCATCATCAGCAGCATCATCATCAGCATGATCAACAGCAGTACCATCAACATCATCATCATCATCATCATCATCATCATCATCATAATCATCATCATCATCCTCGTCGTCGTCGTCGTCATCGTCATCATCGTCATGATCATCATCATCATAATCAGAATCAGCATCGCCCTCGTCACCATCATCATCACCCGCATCATCAACCTCATCATCATCAGCAACATCGCCATCATCAGCAGCATCATCTTCGTCGACATCGTCATCATCGTCAGCATTAGCATCATCAACATCATCATAAGCATCATCGTCATCATCATCACCATCATTATCATCAGCACCATGGAGATCATCATTAATATCGTCATCATCATCATCGTCATCGTCATCATCATCAGCATTATCATGATCGTCATAATCGTCTTGACCATCAGCATCGCCATCGTCATCATCACCATCATCAGCATCATCCGCATAATCCTCATCATCGTCAGCCTCATCATTATCATCATCAGCAGCAGCATCGTCATCATCATCATCATCATCATCATCATCATCATCGCGGTCATCATCATCATCAGCAGCAGCAGCAGCCGCATCAGCATCATAAGATTTATCATCATCAGCCGCGTCATCATCATCATCATCATCATCATCATCAGCAGCAGCAGCAGCATTGGCATCATCATCAGCAGAATCATCAAGATCATCATCGTCGTCATCATCGTCAGCAGCATCATCATTAGCAGCATCATCAGCGACATCCTCATCATCCTCATCATCACCACCATCAGCATCAGCATCATAATCCTCATCATCATCAGCATCACCAGCATCATCGGCATCATCAGCATCATCAGCATCATCATCATCATCATCATCATCACCAGCTTCATCATCAGCATCATCAGCATCAGCAGCGTCATCAGCATCATCGTCGTGATCGTCATCATCATAGTCGTCGTCTTCGTCACCATCATCATCAGCAGCAGCATCAGCATCAGCGTCACCATCACCATCAGCATCATCATCATCATCAGCAACATCGGCAACAGCATCATCAGCATCATCGTCATCATCGTGATGATGATGATGATCATCATCATCATCATCATCATCATCATCATCGTCGTCCTCGTCGTTGTCGTCGTCGTGATCATCCTCATCATTACCCTCATCATCCTCACAATCCTTAAAGTCATCATCACCATCATAATCAGCACCAGCAGCATCATCATGATCATGGTCATCATCAACATAACCTTCATCATCATCACCCTCATCATCATCAGCATCATCATCGCCATCATCATCATCATCATCATCATCATCATCATCATCATCGTCATCATCACGATCATCATCATCAGCATCAGCATCATCATCATCACCAGCATCATCATAATCATCATCATAGTCGTCGTCTTCGTCACCATCGCCATCGTCATAATTCTCAGAATCGGCACCATCAGCATCATCATCAGCAGTATCATCATCAACATCATTATCATCAGCATCATCAAGATCATCGTCAACATCGTCATCATCATTGTCATCGTCATCATCATCATCATCATCAGCATCATTATCATGATCGTCATCATCGTCTTGACCATCAGCATCGCCATCGTCATCACGATCGACATCATCATCAGCATCAGCATCAGAAGTAGCAGAATCCGCATCATCATCATCTGAATCATCATCATCAGCATCCTCATGTTCGTCGTAACCATCATCATTAACATCATCATCATCACCAGCATCAGTACCATCATAAACATCATCAGCAGCAGCATCGTCATCATCATCATCGTCATCATCATCATCGATGATCCTCCTCCTCACCCCCAGCACCAGCATTATCCTCAGTATTATCATCATCATCATCATCAGCAGCAGCAGCATCCTCATCAGCGACCTTCAGCGATCCTCATCCTCCTCCTCCTCATCCTCCTCATCATCCTCCTCGATACTCCTCCTGCTCGCGGACAGCGCGGAGCCTGGTAGTGGTTGGCGATCACGTCCAGGCTCATCTTCGGCGCGGGGCAGGGCCTCTCGCAGAAGGAGCGGTTGTTGAGGTACAGATATTCCTGTGGGGCAGGAGCACGATGCAGCAGGACGAGGGGGGCGAAGAAGAGCAGGACGAAGAGGACGAGGAGGCACTCATGCAACGAGGAGGACGGGCGCGCGAGAGCGAGAGCGCGAGACGCCGTGCGGTCGAGAAGACTGGGCCCTCTCGGGGCGGGGCGCGTGGGGCCGTAGCCCTAAGATCCTGCAAAGCTCTTGATTGCTCTGGGTTGTCTGCGGCGTGTGTGGTCCAAGCCAGGTCATTCACGTCACTGCGTCGTCGTCCAGCACAATCTGTTGATGGGAATCCGTACGAGGATGGCGAGCAGGAGGCAGGGGAGGCAGGTCTGACATCCTGTCCCTCCCTCCCATCCCTTCCCATTGCGCTGATGTTTTCTCTATCCGTCGACGCATGCCATAGCGGACAGGAAACTTCAAAGTGGAAAGCCTCGCTTCAAGCGCAGTCAGTAGATAAGGAGCTGCGTACATTGGATGAGGAGGAGGCGGATGAGCAGCAGGATGGGCAGGAGGAAGAGGAGGAGGACGAGGAAGGGGGAGGACGAGGACGTACTGCAGCAGCAGGAGTTGGAGTGGAAGGAGCGGGAGAAGCAGGAGGACCAGGGGAAGGCGGAGGAGGGGAAATGAGGGGGGCGACAACGATGGAAATGGAATCCAGAAAAATGGTCCGCGCTGGGACGAGAGCGCCATTCTGGGAGGAGGGAAAGGAGGAGGAGGAGGAGGAGGAGGAGGAGGAGGGAAAAGGAGGAGGGGGGGAGAGGGGGAGGGAGGGAGGGAGGGATGGGAGGGAGGAGGGAGGGAGGGAGGGAGGGAGGGAGGGAGGAGAGGGGAGTGAGGGAGGGAGGGAGGGAGGTGGGGAGGGAAGGGAGGAGGGGGAAGAGGAGGAGGGGAGGAGAGGAAGGAGGAGGAGGAGGAGGGAGGGGGGAGGAGAGGAGGAGGAGGAGGAGGAGAGGAGGGGAGGAGGGACGAGGAGGAGAGGAGGAGGAGGAGGAGGAGGAGGAGGAGGGGCCGGCGAAGGAAGGGAGGAGGAAGGAGGGGAGAGGAGGAGAGAGGAAGGAGGAGAAGAAGGAAGGAGGAGGAGGAAAGGAGGAGGGGAGGGGAGAACGAGGCGGCGAAAGGAGGGAGGGAGGAAGGGGAGGGGAGGGGGAGGAGGAGGAGGGAGCACAGTGTTAGGAGGAGGGTAGGGGAGATGAAGTAGGCCATGGAGGGCCCGAGAGGAGGAAAAGGGAGGAGGGGGGATGGAGGAGGGGCCGGGGGAGCGGGAAGGGAAGGAGGAGGAGGAGGGGGAGGAGGAGGGGAAGATGAGGGGAGGAGGAGAGGTAAGAGAGGAGGAGGAGGAGGCAGGGAGGACGGGAGGGGAGAGGAGGAGGGTAGGAGGAGGAGAGGGGAGGAGGGAGAAGGGAGGAGGGAGGAGGGAGGAGGGAGGAGGGAGGAGGGAGGGAGAGAAGGAGGGGAGGAGGGAGGAGGAGATGAGGAGAGGATGAGGAAGGAGGAGGAGAGGAGGAGGAGGGAGGAAGGGAGGAGGAGGGAGGGAGGAGAGAGGAGGGAGGAGGGAGGAGGGAGGAGGGAGGAGGGAGGAGGACGCAGAGGAGGAGCAGGAGGAGGAGGAGGAGGACGAGGGCCGCCCGCCGCTGCGGGCGCCCGCCGCCGGCAGGGGCACGGAGGGGGAGCGCCAAGCCAGGTCGTGCCAGCCTTGCGAGGCAGGGCTCCGCGCGCCCTCGGCGTCGTCGGCGTCGATGGGGACCAGGGGGCGCCTTGAACAAAAGGGAGGGGGCCGCGAAGTTCGGGGAGGTCTCTTGTCCCCAGCCATGGTATCCACAACCCTCTTGGCCGCTCAAGAGACTAGGCGCCACCAGGCCCTCGCGCTGGCACTCCTGACGGACAGGGCCGACTGGCCCCGAGCAGCCCAGAGCGGCCTCTCGCCCTGGGCTGTGGGGATTTCGGCTCTGGAAGGTCCTCTTGCTGAAGGTCTGCAGCGATTGATGACAAAAAACTCCCTTTTCGGGGGCGAGGGAAGAAGGAGGTAGACGGGGAGGGGAAGGGGGAGGGGAGAGGAGAAGGGAGAGGGAAGGAAGGGCAGGAGGGGGGGAGGCGGGGAGGACGAGAGAGGGGGGGCGCAGAAGGGGAGAGGAGGAGAAGGAGATAGGGCAAGCTAGGTGCGCTCGCGTCATATCTGACATCCTACCCCACCCTCCCATCCCTTACCATGGCGTAGATCCCTTCTCTACTCGCACAGTTGGATGTCGAGCAGGGCAATGATCTCGAAAGGGTACGCGATGCATTGTAGAGCACGGCGTGGCAGGGCGTTGAAGAGCACCGCAAAGCGTTGTTTCAACCTTGCATTGCATTGCATGCCGTGGCATGGCTCGGGAAATGACCGCCAGCACTGTTGCAGCGGTGAGCACCGTGTCGATACGAGCGGAAGCGCGGAAATGAGGCCAAGCGTCTCTTTTGCGCTGGCGAGCCACGGATTCGGAACTAGCGGAAGCACAGAAATGAGGCCAGCGCTGCAGCTGGAGCACGATTCGGAACGCGCGGGGCCCGAAAATGAGGCTGGCGCCTCAGCGAGAGCAGCATTTTGGAAAAAAATGCAAGCGAAAACCCAACTCCGGGGAATCCTGTGTGTGAAAAACAGTACGCGGGGGGGGGGGGCTAACGCTTTCAAGCCGTCAGCAGGGGAAGAGGGAGAGTAGTATTCAGATTGAATAATTGTGGACGGGGGATCAGGATGAGGGGGGTTCGACGCGTAACAGAGGCGAACTGGATCGGAGGGCTATCAGCAGAAGCCTCCGATCCTCGCCCGGAAACACGACACGCGCGCCCCGCCAGACCGCAGTGGGGCCTGCGAGGGAAGGAGACTGGCATGAACCGCTTACCCGAATTCCGCGACAGGAAGCGGAGGCCTTGTGCTCCTCGTTGACGTCTTCGTCGTCTTCCGCGTCCTCCTCCTCCTCCTCCTCCTCGTCCTCCTCCTCCTCTTCCTCCTCCTCCTCCTCTCCTCTTCCTCCTTCTCCTCCTCCTCCTCCTCCCCCCCCCTCCCGCTCCTCCTCCCCCTCCTCCTCCTCCTCCTCCTCCTGTTACTAATCATCGTTTTCGTACTACTCATATAATTAGTAATAGCAGCAACATGATTATGAGTATCATGAGTGTCATTACTGATATAAGTCACTGCTATTGTGGTATGAACAGTACAATTACGAGTAGTAATATGATAAGTTGTAGTACAATGATGCTTAGAATCATTAGTATGAGAATTATGATAGCCATGACTACTATTCGTAACAGTGTTCGTAGTATTCGTAGAATGCATGTTGATATTAGTCTGTGTCATAATAACAGTAGTAGTAATAGTAGTAGTAGTAATAGTAGTAGTAGTAGTAGCAGTAGTAGTAGTAGTAGTAGTATAGTGATAGTAAAGTAGTAGTATAGTAGTAGTATAGTAGTAGTAATAATAGTAGTAGTAGTAGTAGTACAGTAGTATTAGTAGGAGTAGTAGTAGTAGTAGTAGTAGTAGTAGTAGTAGTAGTAGTCGTAGTAGTAGTCGTAGTAGTAGTAATAGTAGTAGTAGCAGCAGTACTGGTAGTAGTAGTAGAAGTAGTGATAATACTACTACGACTAGTATCATTAATTAGTCGTACTAATAGTAGTATCAGTATTGTTACTACTACTGGCACTAGTATTCGTAGTAGTCGGATTCTTATTAGTACGATTAGTACGGCTGATCGTATCATTCTTCTTCATAATCTACAATATGATTAATACATGTTTAGTGTTATCATGTTTCGTGTTCTCATCAATCGCATTATTATGTGTATTATTATTCATACTCGTCGTTCTTTCATTATGTTCCCACTACTATTACTAGTAGAATTAGTCTTCTTGCTGTAGTATTGGTTGTTGTAGTAGTTTCGCATTCATTCCTTTTAGTAATTCTTCGTCTTATTATATTACTACCTCTTGTTTTCTCACTAATCATATGTTTGCTGTTCGTATTCCGAAGATGCTTCTTGCCATTATCGTCTGTTTCTTAATATGTTGAATAATTTTGTTCGTAGTCTTATTCGCATTCGTATTATGATTGCCCTCTCTATTATTGTGCGTGCTCCTCTTGACAATATGAATGCTATTATTTGTTTTCGCGGCATTAGTATGATGTTCACTGCTCTTATAATTTTTCTTGAATACATCACTATAATTATCCTTTTCCTGCTCCTGTTCCTCATCCTCCTCCTCAACCTTCAACCTCCTCCTCCTCCTCCTCCTCCCCTTTTCCTGCTCCTCCTCCCCCTCTTCGTTTTCCTCCTCCTTGTCGCACATTCAGACGCGCCGGTCGGGCGGGCCAGGCGTTTCGCCTGCTACGTCCTCACCGCGTATGACCCTGCATATTAAAAAATTGCAACAAGGTGACAGATGGAGGCCGGGTCGTTTAAAAGTTTGTACCAACTTCACGGATGGAAGGCGGGTTGATTTCAACATGTGGCTCTCGCCTGCGTATATTCGTCTCGAAGCCTGGAACAGCTTCAAGGGCGGAGAGCGGGTGATCTGAAGCATGCTGGTTTTGCTTCAGCGTCGCGCACAGTCGTCTCGGAAGTCTGCAACAGCTTCCAGAATGGAGGGCGGCTCATGTTCAAGATGTCTTTATCGCCTGTGCGACGCGCACATCGGTTTTAAAGATTCGTGTCACAGAATCGTAATGCTCCAATCCGAGGGCCCAGCGGACAAGTGCAGTCGCGGTCTTGCACGACTTAAGACTGTCAGGACGCGACAGTCACGCTGTGTCGCGTTGTTGACATTCCAGGAATGGCGTTCTAGCGCGATGTTGGATGCCAGGACGACACAGTCACGTTGATCCGCGGCGTGGAAGTCCCAAGAATACAACATCTGGCACGATAGAAGATTACGACACGGCTGCCTTTGAATTGGCCACTTTCTGCAGTCACGATAAACTCTGGTAGGGACCTATGAAGAGAGACTTGGACAGAGAGTTGATTGCAATACTGTTGACGCGTCTTGCATTTGCGATGGTCCTCCTCCTCCTCCTCTTCATCATCATCCGACTCCTCCGACTCCACATTATCCTCCTCCTCCTCCTCCTCCTCCTCCTCCTCATCCTTCTCCTCCTCCTCCTCTTCCTTATCCTCCTCCCTGATTATCCCATTCTCCTCCTCCTGCTCCTCCTCCTCCTCCTTCTCCTCCTCCTCTTCCCCCTTCTCCTGTGCGATCCTCCTTCTCCTCCTCCTCCTCCTCCTCCTCCTCCTCCTCCTCCTCCTCCTCCTCCTCTTCGTCCTATTCGTGGAATATCATCCTCTTCCCCCCCCCCTTTTTTTTTTCCCCTCCTTAACATCCTCACGCTGCTCCTCCTTTTCGAGAACCCCCCCTCCCTCTTCTTCTTCCTCCTCCTCCCTCCTCCTCCTCCTCCTCCTACCACCTCCCCTCCTCTTCCTCTTGATCCTCCTCCTCCTCTTGATCCCATCCTAGATCCTCCTCCTCCGCCTCCACCTTCTCCTCCTCCTCCTCCTGTTACCCCCCCTCCTCCTCCAACCTCCGCCCTCCTCCTCCTCCCTCCCTCATCCTCCTCCTCCTCCCCTCCTCTCCTCCTCCGCCCTCCTCCTCCTCCTCCTCCTCCTCCTCCTCCTCCTCCTCCTCCTATCCTCCTCCTCCTCTTCCCTCCTCCTCCTCCTCTCTTCTCTCCTCGCTACTTCCTCCTCCTCCCGCTTCCTCCTCCTCCTCCCTCTACTTCTCCTCCTCCTCCTCCTCCTCCTCCTCCTCCTCCTCCTCCTCCTCCTCCTCCTCCTCCTCTTCCCCCTCCCTGCCCATCCCTCAGAGGGAGCACGACCAGGAGAGCGGATCGCGCGTGACTGCGGACAGGTCTGTGCTAGCTGCCGCGCCAGCGCGCGCAGCGCAGCAGCCAGCGACTCAAGATGCTGCGAGCATGTGGAGGTCGGATCGCCCTGGCACGGCCTGGAAAAAGGAGGAGGAGGAGGATCAAGGAGGAGGATCAAGGAGGAGGAGGGGGACGAGGAGGATGAGGAGGAGGAAGAGGGGGAGGGGGACGAGAAGGAGGGGGAGGAGGAAGAGGAGGAGGAGGAGGAAGAGGAGGACCCAGACCCCCTCGAGTCATGAAACAATCATGGCAGGAGGTTATCTCTGGTTTCGGCCTCCAGGGGGGCCCTCGCCGGGCCCAGGGACCATCCAAAAGTGACTCGGGATGAAGAGCTGGTCCCGAGGAATGGGTCCGGACCGCTGGGGGTCCAAGTCATAGAAAAAGAGGGAGTCGGGGGTCTGTGCAGGAGGAGTAGGGGAAAGAACACGAGGAACATCTCCTCGTCTGCTCTGAAAGCACTGGAAGTCCAGCCACCAAACAAGGAAACAGCCTGAGACACCCACGAGAGCTAGGCGCGGACGGGCCCGTGAAATGCCCCCTGGCGGCTCCCCCGCTGGGTGCTGAAACCAGCGCCTCGCTTGAGATATCCTCACAGTCTGCTCTGTAAGGAAAGCATTGAAGTCCAAGCCACCCAGCAGGCAAACCGTCTGAAACATCCCCAGAATCTTCGCCCATCCTCATGCGTCGTCGGCCTCAACTGCCTCGCGCTCACCAAGGCACCCGCCTCGTGTTCGCTGCTATCGCCACGCCCGCAGGAATCCGCTTCCCCCTTGTCAACCTTCTTCTCATCCTCCTCCTCCTCCTCCTCCTCCTCCTCATCATCATCATCATCATCATCATCATCATCATCAGCAGCAGCAGCAGCATCATCATCATCATCATCATCATCATCATCATCATCATCATCATCATCATCATCATCATCATCATCATCATCATCATCATCATCATCATTATCAGCAGCAGCAACATCATCAGCAACAGCAACAGCAACAGCATCAGCATCAGCATCAGCATCAGCATCAGCATCAGCATCATCATCATCATCATCATCATCATTATCCCCTGGATCGGGCAGTATGCCCGATACTGGGTCGACAAGGTTTCAAACCATCTTCGAAAATAAAGCAACAGGACCGCCACCATGCCCTGAAACCAGCCTCACATTACACTGAACAAAAAAGACGGCCTTAGCACCGTGGGCAAAGAGGGAAACAGTCGCCCTCGCAATCATCCTTCCACAGCACTGCCTTCTCCTTCTTGTCTCTTCCCCGCTTCACTTCAACCAACGCGCTGCCAGAAGGAACGCTGAATAACGAACGGAGGGGATGTTCTGGCCACGGTGAGCTTCGGCCACAAGTAGGTTCCCCGACCTAAGCGGAAGGAACGGCCCGAAACCCAGAGACACTCCTGAGCCCAGAGCCGTCCTCACTTCAGCGTCTTGGCTGCACCAAATGCGTCTCCATCCTCCCTGGCGAGCTCCTCACGGAAACGCCCCCCCCCGTCCTCCCCCGCGTGCCCTCCTCCTCCGCCCAGCCGCAGGGGCAGGGGCGCAGCCAGGACTGCCTGCTCGCGTCGGCACGGCGAGCGCGCGAGGCGCACGCACCGCAGACCTCGGATGACTGGCAGACTGCGCCCGAGCAGCGAAGGCACGGGCAGACGCGGGCAAAGACCCCCTGGGGGGGGAGGGGGAGGGGGAGGGGGCGACGCTGACACAGAGGAGGCGCCGTCGCAACTGCTGTTGCCCGCACACATACTGCGGCCGGGAGCTCGTTGCCCAGCGCGTCGCGGAGGCAGCTCCACGCTGCGCCCTGCGAGCGGACGGCATGCCGCTCTGCTCCGCGCGGCGGGAGGCTGGGCAGCGCTGGGAGCGGTGATGCCCGGGTGCCGGGGCGTGGCTGGCGCGTGCCGCGCCGAAGAGACCGCAGCAGCCCCCATGCCTGCCCGACCGGCCTGCGCAGGCGCCGGGCCCGCGGCAAAAAAAATGGTGTCGGCCGAAGCGTGGCGTGTCGGCGGAGCGACACGCGGAGCGAGCCTTCCTGGCCGCAGCCCCCCCCCTCGGTCCTGGACCTGCTTGAAGGTGGAGGCTTCGTGGACGCCCTCGTAGAACTGGGGGTGCTTC
>CAUYUJ010018027.1:209844-212344 GCA_963575745.1 Prorocentrum cordatum
AGCAGCAGCATCATCATCGTCATCATCATCATCAGCAGCATCATCATCATCATCATCAGCAGCAGCAGCATGATCATCGTCACCATCATCATCATCATCATCATCATCATCATCATCATCATCATCATCATCATCATCATCGTCCTCAACATCATCAGCATCACCAGCATCATCAGCAGCATATCCATCAGCATCAACAGCAGCATCGCCACCATCAGCATCATAATCATCGTAAGTATCATCAGCATCATCCTAAGCAACATCGTCATCGTCAGCATCACCACCACCATCATCATCGCCATCGTCATCACAATCACCTTCATCACTAGCGGCATCATCATCAGTATCATCATCATCACCATCATCATCATCATCATCATCAGCATCATCATCATCATTATCATCATGTGATGCTGCTGATGATGACGCTGCTGACGCGGCCTGCGTGAGCTTAGAGCTCCTACCGCCTCGCATTGAATTCTACTCAAGCCTACTCATAAGAACCTCAGCGGATGTAGAAGGAATTGTAGGAAAAGGCGCACGAGACAAATAACACCCACATCATGAATGATAAGTCCAAATTGGCGCTGACGTTCCCGAAATTGGCGTTGGCGTGCTGATGCCCCAACATGCGGTTGATCCAGGAATGTCGATTTTCATGCCGCGAATCCCAGTCGAGAGCCGCTTGATTCCAAGAACGATCCTGCGCTGCAGAATACGAATCATATCCTCCACTCCCAGCACCATGGCGAGAACTTTCCAGGGCGGCCTTGGTGCCCAATGGTGGCAGACATGGTACGTTCCCGCTCCGAATCCCTGTGCGTGCTTACCACCACAACCAAATGTTCTGGGTCCCGGCTGATGGCCCACATGAGGTGGCCCACATGATCGTACATTCTGCTCAGAATGTAAACATCGATGTCGGCCATGCCTGCCTTGGCGATTGTCTCCCGCAAAACACGATTAGAACGGCGGTGGTGTTTCTCGTCGGTGTCCCCCCAAACACGGGGTACTCGAAGTGCCGATTTCGCCGCCTTCGTGAAAGCAGATTGCGTGCCCAACTCACGATGTTTAAAGTCGCTCACGTACAGTCCATGAGCCCACGCACCAAGAGTAACTGGAAGTCGCACCTTTGCACATCACCTTCAATTTCCTCGCTCGGACCACCCGCGGACAGTTCCGCAGAGACCGCCGGCTCTCAATGGCCGAATTGCAGATATGGCGTTTGAAAAGGATATCGGCATGGGAGGTGCTTGCCGCCCTGACCATGGAGCCCAACCCCTTGAAGGTCGAACCTTGCGGTTTCCCCACGTGGTCTGGAAGCGGCGTGGCGCCCGCGCTCCCGACGTGGCGATTCAACTGGTAAACAAGACGATTATCTGGAAGTCTCTGTCCTGCTCTGGCCAGCGCGGTCTGCAATCGAATGCGGATATCCAGGAAGCCGCACGCATAGTGCGCCGAATGAACATGCTGCCGCAGAACAACACGACAGGCATATACTGATCATCCAACTTGTCACCCCAACGATCACGGCACGAGGTCCACACCGGCTCAATGCAATGATGCAGAGCTGCAACACATAATGCTGGACCGTACCGTGAACCCTGCGGGATTTCTCTGGTGATGCGGCTCGGCGCTGCCTCGACGCCACCCAACCGAAGGTGCAGTAATGAACCACGCGTTTCACGAACGAACCACGCCGCGATGGCGCGGCCCACGCCTTTGTGCAGGAGCGCTTCAAGCAGGAACGAATGGCCGACCTCGTCGAAGCACTTGGGTATGTCGGTGACTCCAAGAATAAAGGGTACTCGCCACTCCATGCTCGTCTGTCCCAGAAATCTGATCAGCAGAGCAAGGCCGCTCACCAGGTACCCTGGTTCGTACACACAGTGCCACGCCCCTGTTTCCATCAAGAGCCCATTGACTTTCGCCAAGGCGAGGTCTCCAAGGAGATCCCGAAGCACTGGCAGCATCATCATCACAATCATCATCATCATCATCATCATCATCATCATCATCATCATCATCATCATCATCATCATCGTCATCATCAACATCATCACTACCATCACCATCACCATCACCATCACCATCAGCGTAAACATCGTCAGCGTAATGATCAAAGCACCCACGCTATCGCCATCATCATCCGCATCAGCATCAGCATCAGCATCATCGTCATCGTCATCATAATCAGCATCATCATCAGCATCGGCTCATCATCGTCATCATCAGCATTATCACCATCATCATCGTCATCATCATGAGCATCATCATCATCAGCAGCAGCATCATCGTCGTCACCATCATCAGCACCATGATCATCGTCTCTCGTTCCTCCTCTCCTCTCTCCTCCCTCGTCCCTCCCCTTACTCCCTGACCCTCCTCCTCCTCCTCCTTCTCCTCCTCACCCTCTCCTGTAATCACGTCGGCAATCCGTCCCTGGACAACTCCGTCGAGCTCGGGCCAGCTGCGGCTGACGAGGGAGCCACCGACACAG